>JAXQQM020059618.1:0-43549 GCA_034641835.2 Pinus albicaulis
ATTACTAGAGAATTAAACAGGAGAGCGGATCGGCTATCAAAGCTGGGGCTGGAACAAGCATATGGTTTTATCACAGTCATCCAATACAGTGAAAACTGGGAAAGGGCTTCCTACAGAATCACTTTATAGGATCTTTACTATGGGGATGTTGTTTATTACCTTGCTCTGTTTTTTTTTTGCTGTCTACAGGTATTTTTGGCATTCTTCTGCATGCAACAAAGGCTCATATCCTTTCCAGAATAGTTGCTGGGTGATTCCATAGGAAAATCGTTATCTGATCCTTTCCTCATGCCGGGACAACTAAGAAAGGATTTTTATGCTGGATACAATGGTATATGCTACTACTGGAGGTATCATATACTGGGCACAACGGTTAATGGGATCAAGTATGAATGGGATTGTTTCTGTCATGGGATTATATTGAATTGAAAATGACCCTGGTCGTACAATCGGATGCAATTGGAGGGCACATGAACAAGCGAGCCAGCCAATTGTTACTTGTCTCTGTTTTGGTTTATATTCAGGAACATGAGCACCAGATTTTCTCCCTTGGTACTGGGTTTATGATGGTTATCCCTTTTTGGATGATCTCGATAATGGTGTAACAGTAATATTTTTGTTGGACAACTAGCTCTCTCGACTAGCGTTTCTGGCATATTGTTGGTGGTTACTCTGAGATTTGGTTGCCTATACATACCGGTTTTTTTTGTAACTTTTATCTACAGTGTTTACTTCTATCTAACGCATAGGCCACATTGGAAGCCTCTCTGTTTTAGGTATGTTCATGGGGATCATCTTTAGGCATATATCATGCCCCGGTAGAATGTTTTGAGATTACTCTTGTCTGATATGGGTCTCCCTATCACCTGGACGGAGATTTGGGATACATTACTCAGTATGTTTTGTATTGATTTATGGACTGTTTTCGCATGAAATATAAACAAAACAGCGTTTTTTCTCTTGTGAAAAAAAAAGAAGTCTTAGTGAAATGCATATGTATTTTAAATACAAAAATTTCTTATTGTAATATGTGGCAGCAGATAATTGTTACAAAATTTCACTGGATGGGATGGTTAAATAATGCATATGAACATACCCGAACACAGCGAGTCGAAGAGTGCGTACGGGACAAACAGGACGAACACCAGCGCGGCCGGAAGAGCGCGGACGGGACGGACAGGACGAACACCAGCGCGAACATAGCAGCAGCGACAGGGAAAGTAAACGTGCCAACAATGAACTCGGTAAACCACAAGAATTTGCAAGTGATTTATTTATAGAAAATAGTTCGGCCAAACTCTTTTAAAAGTAAAAGTTCGGCCAAACTAACAGTTCGGCCGAACTTTTGTTGCCGGCTTTCCAATCTCCGGCAAAAAATTATGTTTGCTCGCGCCGTCAATGTGCCGTCAGTCTAAACGAAATCAAGAGTTCGGCCGAACTTTATAAAATGTTTGGCCGAACTTTATAAAATGTTTGGCCGAACTATTGCCGAAAAAAAAAATTTGCCCCCGATTCTCACAAAAGTGTAACCCAGCTTCACGTTTCCACCCTTTAACACTATTTTCACCTTGAATCGATGTATGGATATATTCATATCTCTTCCATTTCACTTTCATGTTGGACAATGATTGATCATTTATATTAGTACTATATATTTTTGAAATTTAGTCAAATTTCCACAATCATCGCATTTTTTACCACCAACACATTTATTTTCATAAAATAGTTCATCGCTTTCTCTTTCACATAGAATTTGAGATATGAAATCACGAATAGTGGAAGGAGGTGAATCCTTCCAAAATGTTCTACCAAAATCAAGGAATGTGTCATAATATAACTCAAATTCCACATGATAACGGCAACAACAAGTGTCGCGTACGGTGATAGGTTTTACATACCATGGTTTTTTTTGAACAAAAGCACTGATTGAAACATGAATTTCATAATTCTCTTCTTTGAACTTGTTGAACAACTCTATCTGAGTGGTTTCCAAGAAATGTTTTTCATGTTCTTCGTATTGATTTCGTGTTATTCTTCTTCGCATCACATGCCTTGCAGTTGGTGAAACACATGAATTGTTCTTCCAATATTCATATATTATTTTTTAAACATTTTCTCCAAGTCTATCTTTGTATGGTTGCCTACAAATAGCTCTCCAACAAGCGAGTTTATCATTTACATCTATTTGCAGCCGAAATTTCTGATGTTTGTGCAAAGTTTTTCGTGAGGTTCCTAATGCTCGTGTCATAGATTTTACCAAGCGATTCTCTTTAGTACTTGATGACACCACTGCCATATGTATTGCTCTATGTACAGCTGAAACATTTTTTTGTCTATATCTTCTAATTGAATTTATAGCACTATTTATATTTTGTATCACATTTTCCTTCATTTTTTATCTTTGGTTGATTTTAGAATACCCAATAAATTCGTAGCTTCTTTTAATTTCCTTAATGATAGGAGACCTTTCAACATTTGGGCTTGAACTATCACCTTTTCCTTTATGAAATACATATAAAAAATGTGGTTAACACGATATCGTATATAATGGTCAGCTCTTTTATCTCCATATGTGTGAGTGTCAACATTTTCTAACATCTCATCATCGACATTGATTTCATCTGTACATATTCGAATGAATAGTACATAATAAGTTTACATATTCAATAAATAACTAAATTAATAAATATATGTATAATTTCAATAATATGTGCATGTGTTCAACATATATATATATATACCTTGTGATTCAATTTCTTCACTTGAATTTCTTTCATCATTTTCACCATCTTCAATCATTGGTTCAATATCTCTTTCACTTTCTCTTTCAAAATTTTGTATCTCATCATCAATTTTTTGAGGAATATCTCTCTCTGTTTACATTGCAAAATATTTTTCAAATTAGTTCATCAAATAAAAATTAAGCTTCACATTTTACACTAGGAAAATTTTAAATATATCAAAATCATAATATTTACATTTACATACCTACATCAACTTCTAGTTGAGGTTGATTTTCCCCTTCAATATTTGAGAGTGCTTCTATCTTTCTTTTGCGAGATTGTCTCGTCTCTTCACTATGTTCCTCATGCTCTCTTTTTCATTCATATTTTCTCGTACAATTCCATCGATTTCCCATGATAATAGAGTATGAAGTTCAAAAAAATTCCTTCAAAAATTTAGACAAAAACTCAATTAAAAAAAACATCACAAAAGATTTAATTTAAAAAAAAAACTCATTTTAAAAATTTTGTAAAAAAATACATACTCCAATCCAAAACACTTACTTCAAAAAATCCAAGAAAAAAATGTCTTTTAAAAATGAAACGAAGCTCAAAATATTTCCTTCCAAGTCCTACAAAAAAATTTCATTTAAAAATTTATACAAAAACTCATTTTAAAAAATCATTATAAAAGATTTTCTTCAACCCAAAACATGTACTCTAAAATAATGTCACTTCAAAAAATGCCTCCAAAAAATGTCCATTGAAAATTAATTCCAACTTCATAAAAAACGCCACTTTAAAAAATACTTCAAAAAATATCACTTTAAAAAATACTTTCAAAAAATGTCCAAAAAATGTGCTTTCGAAATTAAGCCCAAATCCATACCTTCAAAAATATTGAAAAATAAGCCCAAATCCATACTTTCAAAAAAAATGAAGCCCAAAAAATATCCAAGAAAATGTATCACATACCTCCAAGAAATTTCCTTTGAATGTACCTCCAAGAAAAGTCTTCAAAAATTTTCTCTGCATGTACCTCCAAGAAAATGCCTTAAACCAAAAATAATTCTTTGCAAAATCAAACCAAATGTATGAAAATATGCAAAAATAATGAATTCCTCCAAGAAATGTCCTTTGAATGTACCACCAAGTCCTTAAACCCAAAACAATTCTTTGTAAAATCATACCAAGACCTTTGTAAAAATGTCTTTATATCTATCTCCTGACATCGAATCCCTCCCTTTTTTGCTCTATGGATGTGATCATGCTGAAATCCCCTCCGACAATCCAAAGATTGTCTGAGTATACTTGTCTCAAGTTTTCTAAATTACGAAGAAAGACTCTTTTTTCTCTTGAGATATGAGGCCCATATACCCCTATTAGCAGGATTCAATCTCTCAATCCTAAATGCTAGAATCTCCCCGAAAGTATTCTAGCTCAGCTCATCCAACCTTAGAACATTATTTTCTTTAGATTCCATAGAATCTCTAGCCCTCTAGCACTACCCATGGCATCCTATGCTAATATTTCATACTTTGGCTTGAAAGTTTGCATGATCTCTTTTAACTTCGCTTCAGAAATATTAGTTTCCTCTAATATCATTATACTAGCCTTATATTTCTTGAGTCGATTGTTCAAACAACGTTGCTTTCCTTTGCTATTAAGGCCTCTTATATTCCAGGATTTGATTATCATTTGGAAAATTTGGTGAGTTGGTGAAAGACCGCTGATATCAGCATTACCCTTCCGGAGTTAACCAGAGCTTCGACTATCAATTGAATTGTCTCATTCATGCTTTTTATTCCTCGTTTCTTTCCTCCTTTCCTTGGGATCCCTGGATCTCCTCCTCAATTGTTTTGTGATCCTAATTAATTTGGTATCCCTACTCCCACTATCCCCTGTTTTTCTTTATATTGCTGGAAAGTTTCCTTATAGATTTTTTTTTATCCTCTCGTATGAATATTTCATCCAAGTATCTCCATTCATGCAGTGTCATCATAGAACTTGTTCCTCATTGCTTATATATTCCCTTTGACTATCAATCTCCATGTTTTCCTATTAATCTATCTTCTTTGTCACTTCTTTATCCGGTATTTCCTCCTCAGTTTTTCATTTTGCAGTATTTCCTTCTTTCTAGCATGGTTGGGTCTCCAGGCTTAGAGATCCCATCTTTTTTTTTCCACTCTCCTCCTCTTCCGTCAAGACTTCATATTGATTTTTATTGCTCAGTCCTTTATTTATTTTTTGATGAGGTGAATTTGGAGGGTGCTTATAAATCCTCTTCTTCCTTTGTAGTTATTGAAAACCCTTCGTCTTTTGATTTCCGCATTCTGAATTGCGACCACTTCTTAAGTCTCCATTTTATTCAATGGGCATTCCATGAATAGGTGGTCATATTCATGGCATCTGCGACATCTAAAGGGGATATTCTCATAATCAATAGCTTGATGCGATACCTCATTTTGATACTCTAGCTCGACGGATTCCAACAGAGGTTCTGTTATATTCATATACACGCAGATCCTTACGTACGATGTATATCTTCCCCTTGTCGTGGAGTCTCCAACCTTTATGAAGTTTCCTATTAAGTTTCCAATTCCCTCCAAGACCACCAGATCCGAAAAATTGTCTTGATCCCAAAAATTGTTTGGTAGCCCAAATAAACGCACCCATACTGGGGTTGCTAAAAATTTCTCCAAATCTAGGTTATAGCATTCCCCTGAGTGCTTCATAAACAATCCTCCATTATTGAAGAGATATTATTACTATTAGTTTCCCCAAAAGGTGCAAAGAGAGGCTGATAAGCTTATTAAATTGGAAAATTTGTATTTAGATTTCCATAATCAAGCCAATAATAATTATCAAATTTTATTTTTTCAATATATATATATCTATATATATATCATTGAGAAAAATTCAATTAGACATGTATGTCCTATGTTTTCATTTAGTGGATTTTAGTATCTCAGGTTTTGATCTATAGTGTACCCAAGCTACTGTGTAAAACAATAATACCTAATAATTACTTATTGAACTACTGTATTAAAGCACTATATTATATAGTACTAACTATGAATCGAGTCCCTTGGGTTGGGTTGTGGTTTAACGTAAACTCAAAGTTCTTGTTCTTGCCCCAATTGATGACCCATGTTAAAGGGGATGACCAAATATTCCTGAGGTGCGGGTTGTGTTAATGCAACACCAATGGTAACACAAATAAGTTGTGATTAGTGGTCATTGATGTTAATAAGATCTATGTGGATGAAGTCAAGTGTAACTCTTTAGTGATTACAAAATATATACTACTCACTTGCAATGTCATAGCCAAGGGTTCTAGTAGTAAAACTCATATCGTATAGAGTTTGACACCCTCTTCAATCAAAAAAGGTTTATCCCACTTAACAAATAATTTAATATAGATTTTGAATGTTGGTTAACCTTGTGTAAAAGAAGAGATATAAATATCATTATAATGGCTTCCAAAGCTAAATAGATCACTCACTTTATAAATGTTAAATACATTTATAATATTTTTTTTCATTAATTGATAAATTTAAATTTAAGATAAATATATATTTATAAAATAATTGATTATAAATTTTAATATAAATATATGTATAATTTTTATTTTTTATTTTTTAAATTCATATTAATCATGACTTCAATCAACAAATTTACAAACACTCAAATTCAAGTAAATACTAAAGCAATTTCATATATATATATATATATATATATATATATAGTGTGTGTGTGTGTGTGTGTGTGTGTGAAATGAAAATGTAATTTCTTAGTATCCTTGTGCTAAGAATAAGGCTATAAACCATATAATTGCAATGGCTTCCAAACTTAGTAGTTCACTTACTTTGTAAAAATCAAATATGCTTATAATGATTTCATGCAGCATTGATTTTATACTTTGGAATTTTTAGTTAAAAGTATGAATACAAAAATTAAAACATCTTTTTAAAATATAATTAAAATTTTAAAAAAATAAAGATTTTTCTTCATCTATTTAATTTAATGCTATAATATTGTTTTTCATTTTTCCCTTAAGATGAATCACAGTAATGGGTCGACTAAAAATTCTTTCATGTGATTCCTATCGAAAGATCTCTCAACATTCATAATATAGATCATAGAAACCTGAATTTTGATGATAATATAAAAAGCTATATAGTTTTCTTAACTAATGTTTATAAATTTTGGAATTTTGGAATGGTAAAAAAAAAAGACAAAGTATTTATAATTTTTCATTAAAAATATTAATAATAAATAAAATATATATATTTAAAAAAAAGGACAAAAAAACATATTTTAAAAATATAAATAAAAAGTTAATCAAAATTTATATAATTATTAACTTTTAGAGATTTTTATTTGAAATTTTAATTTAAAATAAAAGTTACAAATTAATCTTTATAGATAAAGATTGAAAATTGAAATAATTACAATGTGTCTTAGCGATTATAGTGAGGATGTATGTGTATATCAATGAAAGGTTATATGATTGATGTATAAGGCATTCATAACAAAAATTTGACAACCAACACTGTTTATAAATAGAAATTTATTAAATTGTTTGTAAAATAATGATATGTATAACTATGATGCAGTGGTGGAAAAAATCATGACATTACACAAAAGTCAATTGCCGCATCAACATATGACAAAGTTGAGGTGACCCTCACTCATAATTCTCACATATCTTCTTTTGAGGAAACATAATCAAAAGTAAATGTCCAACAGGAAAATAACATTACAAGAGCGGGTACGGAGAGTATGGATGACTTAGTTACATTGAAAATTATTATGCAGAAAATGTAAACCTAAGATGTTATAGGTGTGTTTTATGTTTTGGTTTATTTTTGAAATGTGGCAGTAAATTCTTTTTGAGAGATTTTGATTTTTCGTTATTATGTATTTAAAATATATTTATATATTTAATGTTAAAATAAAGAAACTTTTTTAATCGATATTTTTAATATATATTTTTAATAATTTTTTACAAATTTTAAATAAAATTGATTTAAAATATAACTAAAAACTGAAAAATAATAAAGATTAAATTGCAGGGCTTGTTATACACTGTTTTTCTTAATAAACCGTAATATACATTTTCCAGCCAAACAATGTTATCATTGGTTTGAAAAGTGAAACAATTAAACTTTCTCATCACTTTGGATTACGATTGGCCGACGTCCCATCTCCAGAGAAAATGACAATCAACGTGAAGGCATTGGAATATATATATATATATATATATATACCACACGATGGAGATTCCATTTCTAAAGGCCTTTTTGTTGAAAAGCAGCGTGGCGCGTTTAGATTCCGTCTGTACCGCGTTTATATTCCTCTGTACTGCCTTTTGGAATTCATAGCTCAGGCAAGCTGCGAGTGTCTACATAAATATATAAATATAGACTGAGACTTCGGAGTAAATTTGGTAAGTGTAAATATGAGGCACAAATGTTAAGCGTATAGGAGAGTAGGCTTAAAAAATGTGTGTACAGGTGTTATTTTTGGAGAAAAGAAAGATGGACTAAAAAGTTCGGTGTATTGATTTAAAAGAAAGACTTATCCGGTTAACTAAATATTATTTATATATTCAAAATCTCTTGGAATAAAATTTTAATAGTTTTATTTTATGATTTATAATTGAATAAAAGATATTTATATAAGAAATTTTGAACATTATAAAAATAGATTAATATTAAATTTATAAAAAATCATCCCAAATTTTAAATTTTAAATGCGTCTGTCCCAATCAAGGACCACTGACTTTGATCGCTTTACTATTCACCTGCGTTGGACAAATATTCGGTGACCGTGAATCCGGGCAACAGCAATTGGACTTCACAAACGGCGACCCTGCGCAATCCACGTCATGTTATTCACTTGCTGTATGGGCAACTACAAAGCTGACTATGGTTTGATTCTGAGCAAAGCCCGCAACCTCAATGCTCTTACTATTAAAGTAGGACTTGGCTGTTTTTTTTTTCAAAAGGAAAAAAAACTTTGTATATATTAAATATAACAGTGCATATACAGAATTACATTCTTAGCTAAAAAGAGAAAACAGCGAGAAACACTAAGATCATCCAGCCAGATACATTAAATACCCTTCAAAGTAAGAAAAGCAGATTGATGTCTGTGGCATGCAATATTACAGGTAGGAATACCAAGACCCATTCAGATTTTTAGGTATACATCCCTTGTAAAATGATAAAAACATTACCATATAGAGACAAATACATAATTGAAAAGAACATTAAGACACGTGTGTTATACAAAAATATATGAAAATGTTGGGTAGGATATAATAAACCACTGCCACGAATGGATCTTTGACAATTTCTTCATAAACAGGCTCGTCTGATGTAAATACCCTCAGGCTCGCTTGTAGTCGGTGTAAAACTAGAGAACATAAGTCCCCCAGTGAACATACCTGTGTCATATAACCTCTCCCAGATACTTGCAAAAGGAGTGATTACTAGTCCGTATTGATATAGCCGATAGTAGGAGAGCTAATGCAAAACCAAAAGTGAGTAAAGGAAAGCTTTGTAAAAACTGATAAACATAATATCCAATGCATCAAATCATGGAATTGGAAAGGACGTGTCCCATATCTGCAACTCATCTCTAAACTGATGCACTTGCATTAAACCAAAGTCAGCACTAATACCTTTTTTTGAAAGCCTATCTGCCCTTGTATTATTTTCTCTGTAGATATGAGAGATTGGGGGACAATTCAACCTCTGCCATAGTCTAACAGTGCTTTATGTCCATCCCTGCAAACTCGGATACATCATTTCAAATCTATTTGTAATCCAACCAATAATCAGCATGGAATCACCATAAATGTTAACATTCTTCAATTGGAGGTTGGATGCAGCATATAGAGCACCCCAGAGAGCCATGATTTTAGCCTTATTGTTGGATCCGGGACCTCCATTTCAATATATGTTAATCCTTTCCCTCTACGACAACTTAATCCAAACACCACATCCCGTGATGCCCTCAACAGAAGCCCCATTAAAGAAAATGGCAGGTATGGAAATCTCATGAGTTCTGATCCAAATAGATCTATCATCAATCTTTTGCCAAGGCAGAGGTCGTTCCTCAATCCAATTCATGATAGCCGAATAAATGCGATGAATCTCAAAAGGACTATTTTCAAAAATCAGTAAATTCCTTCCTAGCCACACCTCCCAAACGAAGAAAAATGGAAGCGCTTTGAATTTACCATTGAGCTTATCCCAATCCATTGCAGCAGATATAAAATCAACCGCAGTCTATGTGGGCTCCAAAAAGAATGGGCTGAACAGTCTCCATAGCCGCGATACAACAGGACATCGGAAGAATAGATGGGCGATGCTTTCTCCTTCCGTATAGCATAAGGCACATCGACTAGGTCCTTGATGCCCCCTCTTAATGAGATTATCCCATGTTAGAAACTTACCTCGCCAGACCAGCCATCCAAAGAGGGTGATTTTACAAGGAATTTTCCGACTCCAAAATGGATAGAAGACCCTGGAAGCCTGTCTATCATGTATAGAGAGAATGATGTTCTGATATACTTCCTTCACAATAACAGAGTTATTCTTGGTAGGCCCATCCCATATGATCTGATCGCCCCCCTGTGAATGACATAAACCAGCATTCCTAATAGTATTATGAAATAGATCCCATTCCTCTGCATCTTCCCCTCCCAGTTCCAATTGTATTGCGGTCTTGAGAACCAGTGCTCCAAAAGACCAACAATGAATGGTTTGTGCTAGGAAGAAGTACTCTCTGTGAGATAGTCGGTGAAGAAGACGAGGAGAAGGGCCAGAGTGTTGTGGGAGGGACATAATGCTTTTAAAAGCAAGCGGAATACGCCCTCCATCTCGGAATAACCAAGTCAGTCGTGTAGCCACATATCCCATTAATTTTTTAAAACTTCCCCATATGGTTGACATGCTTCCAGGGAAGGAAAACTCCTGGTAGTTTAATTGGAGCAGAACATCACCAATTATATATTTGCATTTGATTATATCACTCCAGATGCTATCCCCCTTGATTGCTCGCCAGAATGATTTGATAAGCAACGTTGTATTAAAGATCCGAGTATTTAAAATACCCCAGCCATCCTGTTCTTTGGGCCTACAAATGAATTCCAATTTACATGGATGATATTTCTTCGCCATTTGAGAGCCCCCCCATAGGAATTGGATGATAATATTGTTGATCATCTCCACAATACTCGCTAGCAAATAAAAAAGATGACCCCAATAGACCATCAACTGGGATAATACAGCCTGAATCAAAATTAGTCACCCGCCCATCGACAGCCATCTGTGTGTCCACCTGCATATTTGAGCCCTGAATCTATCAATCATCCACATCCAGTCTCGGATCCTGTAGCCACATGGTTTGATCTTGTATCCCAAATATTTGAATCCATCAGATGCCAGCTGATATCGTACCCCCAAAAAGTCTGCAATAAAAATGATCTCTTGCAAGTCACCCTTATCATATATAAGAAATGATTTTCCTTTGTTAATTCCCAATCTTGTAGCAGATTCAAACCTCATTAGCATTATATGAATATAAAACCAATGATTTCTATTAAGGTAGCCAAATAGTAAAATATCATCTACAAAGAGAGAATGCGATGTGGACACAAAATCAGAAAAGGAAAACCCCTTGATGAATCCTTTTTGCTCTGCAGAATGTAGTATCTTGTTGAACCCGTCCAAGATGAGAATGAAGATAAGTGGGGATAGAGCACATCCTTGGCGCAGACCTCTACCAGCCTCAAAGAACTGAGTCAGAACCCCATTAACAATAACTGCAAATCTAATTGTAGTGATACAAGACATGATCCATCTGATGATCTAGATTGGAAGCACAATCTTGAGTAATACAAGTCTAATATATGACCAATCTAATGAGTCATAAGCCTTGTGGAGATCCACTTTCATGACAAGCATCTCCTTCTTTTCTGAATGCATGGTATGGAGCACCTCCTATGCAATGGCAATTGCATCATGAATAGAAGGACCTTAAAGAAATCCATATTGCTCCATAGATATGTGCTTAGATAAAGTTGTTTTTATACTGTTGGAAATGATCTTTGAGGTGATCTTGTACATTATATTACAAAGCGCTATTGGCCTAAAATCAGAGAATGTTTGGGGATCAGCCACTTTAGGTATTAGAGCAATAAAAGTAGAATTTAGATTAGCAGGCATATATCCCCTTGAGCGAATCAATTCCACAATCTCCATAAGTTCAGCACCTAAAATTTCAAAAAAGAATATGAAAAATTCTGCGGGCCAACCATCCGGCCTCGGACATTTATCATGGGCAAAAGATTTCAGGACCATAAGGACTTCATTCCCAATGATATTCTGGTCAAGAGCAGATATAGCATCCTCGTCAAACATTCTAGTTATATGGCTCAGAATCCATTTTTGATTTTTTGGATTAATGGATTGATCATTTTGATAGAAGGAAGAGAAATGGATGAAAGCTTCTCTTTGAATTTATGGGGTTGTATAAGCATAACTTTCATTAGCCCTTTTAATGCGCCAAATCACATTTCTATTCTTCCTTTCGTTTGCAAACTTATGAAAAAATCGAATATCGAGGTCTCCCTCCTTCAACCAGCAAACTCTGCTTTTAAGCTTCCACGTAGTTTCTTCAATTTTCAATATCTCCCTTTTCCCGTTCCCCAATTGTTTCAGAGTAGATAATGTAGATTCATTCGGGGTGGTGATCAAGAAACTTTTGTATATCATCTCTGTTTGCTTGGAAATGTCTAGAAATTCTGCCTTGGGTGCCTTCCTTTTATGGAGCTCCCAATTTTTGGAGGCCTTCTTAAGCCTTTGAAGTTTAAACTAAAATTGATCCCATGCCCTGAGGTCCTCCACCTCCTCATCATCTTTCCATAGCCGATTGACAAGATTAATATACTCTGCATCTTCTAACCAGACACGGTTAAATTTATATGGCTGCCCCTTGATCATACCAACTGAATTCCAAGACAATGAGATCGGCATGTGATTCGAGATGTTAGATACCACAACAACAGATCTGGGAACACCCGACTCATCCATCAGATCGTCTTTTACCAAAGCCCTGTCCAATCTTTTGCCTATGAATTTATCAGCCACCCTCTTGTTAGTCCACGTGGGAATTAGTGGACACAGCCTGATATCGACCATCTGAAAAGAGTTAAACATGTCATTCAAGAAATTTGATAAAGGATCCAATCGAGCCCTGTTCCCCCAAATTTCATCTGACTACATTGTAGAATTTAAATCCCCCATCAAAATCAGGCTCGGAAGCCTGAGAATGACTGAATCCCTCATCTGAATCCAAAAATATTGCCTATTCATATATGGAGCATATATATTAATAATATTGAGAGCACCTTCCACCCCCTGCAACTGTCCAAATAAAAGAATCCCGCCAAAGAAGCTATAAGCTTTAAAGGTAGCCCTATTTGGATTCCATATGGAAATCAGCCTGCCTGTGTGCCCAATGGAGTCAAAAGCCGCTGCACACCAACCAGACTTAAAGCTCAAAAAAACTTTGATGGCTTTCTCTCGCTTACATAGTGTTTCTTGGCCCAAAAATATGATGAACTCCTTAGAAGCTAATAGGTCCCGAAGGCAATGAGATTTGGAGGCATCGCCCAACCCCCTTAAATTCATGGATAAAATATGAGTCACGGGGACACCTCATTAGGGTGACTTGCTCTAAGTGCCCTGGAATATTCCCAATTGGCATCACTAGCAGATTTTTATTTGTATTCTTGGATTTTTTCCTTGTTGTGATATTGGAAGAGAGGGTATGGAAATCACGTGATTCCCGAGCTATAGGAGGTCTGTCAAATATAGTTAAGGCAGCCAGGTCAAGATTAGGATTACCCATTAGAGTTTCAATGTCGCTTCCCACAGAGTTTCTCGGGGAGTCTGGATGGAGAACAAGATCGAAAGGTTCAGTTAGGGTAGAAGGGGATAGGGGGATCCCATCCGGATTTCTCAATGGAGCCTTTGATGATTCCCCAAATGAGAAAGTCGTGGAATGAAAAAGAGATGGGTCAGTAGTATGAGTATTGTATGCATTACATACAACAGGAATGGAAATAGTACCCCCAGTAGGAAAAAGTTCGTTTGTAGGGTCATTGACACGTATAGATGGTTTAGAGACAGACGGGATTCTCTGGCCGGTTACATTAGGGGGGCTTATGTTATTAGTGGAAGGCTCATAATTAGACTCAGGGGCCAGGACCCTAATACTATCATTAGGAGGCCTATAATGATTTAATATCCTTTCTACCTCCACTATATGATGCATTGTTCTATCATTATTTTCTTCAGCAGACACAAATGAAACATCCTCAGAAGAAGAGGAGGTAGGGTTACCTAATGCGAGACCCCCAGAAGTGCTTGAAGCTACCAGATTCTGTCGGTTCTCACCAGCACTAGCAACAACACCACCCGGTCTATCCAACCGAAGCCGAAATGGACAATGTTCCCTAAGGTGGCCAGTTCTGTGGCAAATAAGGCATCTGAAAGGTATGCCCCGAAAATCAATTCGTTGTCGATGTCACCTATTGCCCCAAATGAGATCCACGTCTTCAGGCAAACCCCCCACAAAGTCGACCTCAACCAACAACCACGCAATTCTCTTATCACGCACACCCAGGATACTTGGGTCAATGTATTTAGTACTTCCTATGGAATCACCAATCGCCCTCAAAGCCTTGAGGGTTCAAAATTCGAGTGGAAAGCCCAGAAACTTCACCCACACAACCCGACTGCGCGGTGCCTCCATAACTGGGTTGAACCCCAGATACCACAGAACCAATTGCATGAAACTACGACCCCGCACCCAGGTTGAGCTAGTGATTTTGTATACATCTTTCTCGTCCATGAAATGAATACTAAACCACCCATTGATAAGCACACTGACCTTAGGAGTGTAGCCAATAATCGAGTTCTAGAACTGTTTGATCCAAAACGTTGTGTCAAAATCACTGTTATTAGGGAATATCCAGCACCCAATCACCGCCCTCTTCTGTAAGCTCGCCACCCTCCCACACAAATCCTCATAGTCCAAAAATACCTCCTTAATCTCCATTTTATGCTTGTAATAATTTCTCTTAATTTTACCATGCCTCCTACGTTGATTCCTACTTACAGCACCATGCGCCTTTACCTCATCATCATGGAAATTCATAATAGCTTATCTGATGTTCAGCTCGTCGACATCTAGCACATTATAGTGACAATGTTCAGCAGTAATAGAAGTAGTAATGAACTCCTCCTGAGCAGCCAAATTCGAAAGAAGATCCTAAGATAAGTCTGTCATAGTTAATCTAATCGTACAGTTCCAAGATAGTACTCCTGTAATTGCAGTATGCCGCCACTGTGGGATGAACAATAAAAAATGATGAAAGGAGAAAACAGGTACATCAATGTCACATATCCGAATTAGCTATGAACCGTCATCCTTCACATGAACAGCAATGTCCGTGTAACCTCCAATCATCTACCCGAGCAAACATCACTTCGAGAACAAAGTCATTCCACATCAGCAAAACATTCAAATAACCAAACTATAGGATAATCTGTAGCCCAAAAGTCGCTTCAGACTGATAATGAGGTCATATGAGCCGCCACCCCGGGATACCCAATGTGCAATGAGAAAAAGGCCAAATACAATAATGAAAGTTGAAACCCCAAAGAGGAAAGACCATACCCAAGTATGTCCTTATGTACTTGAAACAATCCCACCTAATCGATCATCCATAAATGGCAGAGATCCGCCACCCCGGGATACCCAATGCACAATGAGAAAAAGGCCAAATACAATAAATAAAGTTGAAATCCCAAAGAGGAAAGACCATACCCAAGTACGTCCTTATGTACTTGAAACAAACCCACTTATTCGATCATCCATAAATGGCAACCGCCATTGTCCATCTACAGAAATAATTTGCATAGAGAAAAGCCTCGAGAAGCAGAGGATATAATTGCATACATCAATACGATCCAAAAGCCAAGCATTAGAAGAAACGGTTCCCCAAACGTCGCTTCAAACAAGGACAGAAGTCAGACGCCAATCTGGCAGGAGGAGCATTGCAAATAGCCGCCACCACGGGCCACCCAATGCACAATGAAATAAGGAACCATATACTATATTAAAAATGCATTCCCAAAGAGAAGTGCTAATCCAATGTACGTCCACAATTACATAATACAGTCCCACCTAATCGATCGTCCTTAATTAACAACTGCCACTATTCATCTTCAGAATAAATTCACGGAGAGAGAAGCCTCGAGAAGCAAAGGATATACTTGCAATATTCCAAGTGGATCAATGAAATGACCCGAATCATTGTACAACATGCACCACCATAATCGTAACATAACATCTGATGTCACCCAATGCAGAAATGCATACCGCCATCCCACATCCCAATCAATCCATCGTCAGAAGTCACCCACCCAAAGATGCACATAGACAACCTCGAGATAGAGAGTCCTCACATCAGTGATGTCAGATCCCGGAAAAACATTCAAATTAGGTGGAAAAGGTCACAGATAGTTCTCGGTGAAAAATAACATATTGAAAAAACCATGCCACCTTAGATATGGCAATAGAAGCAGCAAAAACATCCGGGAAGCGCCCACCATCTCCTACATGGGTGAATACCAAAACTCTTGCATGGACGCGAAATGATGAAAGAATCTACCCATTTACACCATAAATCATACCATCTACCCGACCGATCTGAATCGTATGCATTAGATTCTGATGATGATTCCTGTGACAAATTAGCTTGTTGTAGACAATCACCAACCTGGCTAATCATCATAATTATGTTCTACATAGATAGCAGCTAGGATAAAGATGGTGAAAATGATTAATACTAAGGTCATACAGATCTTAATGCCCTCCATAAGATTCATTGAGAATAACCTGAAAAATAATGCTGACTGAAAGTAAAATAACCAAGACCATCCATCCCGCCGAAGCCGCTCCAGTCATCAAAGTTGATTAAAAACTATATTAAACTGCACAAATCTCCCACTTCTCCTGACCTTGAAAGGAACATACTCTCAACTTCGAAGCGTAAATAACTCTAAACCAGGGGCAAGGGCAACCAAAGGATTAGTCATAAGCATATCCACAAGATGTGCATTCATATTATTTGCTAGTTTGCTGGTGTTAAGAACTGCAAATGTTCCTTCAAGTCTCACTCTAGAAATTTTACTGGGTTCGGACGTATTGTTCTAGAAATTTTACTAGGTTCAGCCGTATTGTTCTCATTCCACACATCATCAGAAGATAATAATTCATTCTCCATTTTCATGTCAACAGATTAATTTCCTTCCTTCTCTGGATATTTCTTTTGGCCTCTCTCGAAATATATTTAAATTAATAAAATCTTATCTTTTCCATGCGAATAAAGTATGAATGCACTATTCCATTCATTGAAGAAGATATTACTTTTGGAATTTGGCCTCTTTCCAAATTGTAAATCAATTCAATCAAAGTTTTTCAATCGAGAAGCATATAAAGGCATCTCTTAAATTTTACAATTCAATAAATGCTTTTCAATCGAGAAGCATATAAAAGCATCTCTTAAATTTACATAGAGGAATACAACAATTTATATGGTTGGTGAAATTTATAATATTAAAATAGTTACTTATGTACATTATCCAAAATGCCTCGTAACAAGTTTATCCAAAGACGTGAAAGAAAGATTTCATGAGAATGGAGGCTTGAGCTCTCTTTTCCAACATAGGCATAAACATCAGAAGATTAATAATTCATTCTTCTCCATTTTCATGTTAACAGATTAATTCCCTTCCTTCCCAACATCTATAGATATGCAACAAAGATGCCCTCTGTGCAAATATTTTTTCAAATTTTTTTGCACTAACAACAATAAACGTTGTCCATAGTTAGTGTCACCTACCAGTGCTTGGTTGCTGTGAGGAATGCAGAGACTCTTGTGACGATGTAGCATGCCTCTACTGAAAAATACACCACAGGGCTTCTGAATTTGAAGGCCAAGACCAATTGTAGGCGTCATTAGATTCCAAGAATTCATTTTTGCAGAAGAACCCAACAGGTAATTAGTTGTAAAATTGCTTGCATTAGACATGGGCATCTGAGCACAAAGTCTTGTGACAAAAACCAATGAAGAAAGTTAGGCCTTGAAATTGTGTGGAAACAGGCAAGCAGATTATGTTAGATTATCAAAATATTGGCACATTATAAAAGTTATACAAAACGGAACAGTCATTAATACCCTGCAAAGGATCCATATATAGATACGTGAGAAGCAAGAACTATCAAACAAAAGACCCTAGGGCCAAAAAAAAAAAAAGGCACACACTAATAACATGCTTAGCAGTGGCAAGAAAATTGTAACCCTCATAAAAATCACTTTATGTTGAAATACTATCATAATGAAGCTAACTGATATCATGAATTAATCTTCAGATGGAACTGTTTTCATATGAATTTAAAATGAAAGGTTAAGAATTTAATACAATTTTCCACCTGCTCTATCATTTCAGTAATTTCCCTAAATTCAATGCAATCTGCCTTTGAGTGTGCACACAGATTTCGTAGAATTATTGCTACATTAATACTTCGCAGGGCGTTGTTCAACATGAAGATCAGGCTTGCGATTAAGTTCGAGTGACCGCCCAGCTTAATGCTCATGATTATGTGACAGTTGTGTTTATTCTCGAGTGAAAGAAAGCCCAGGGCTTCTCCGGCCTTTTGACAATTTTCCTCGTTTCATCTTTATTATTATCTCTCCATGGAAAAGAGAGGAGATTTTGCATAACCCTACCAGTACCGCCAATGATCTTGCAGCCTTCTTCGTCGCGAACAAGACTTGTTAGTGTGTGGATCGCCAGGATGTTTGTACTGAAGCATCTCTGAGATTGCTTATGGCGAAGAGTATGTGCGGGATCCCTTTCCTCACAATGTTCCCTATCAACCCCGTAGTACTTGCCAGCTTTTTCACGAGCTACAGAATGAGCTTTGTTGTCTCTATTTGAGATTTGGACGCATGGGGTTTTAAGTCTGTGAGTGCGATAATCTTAGGAAGTAGCCCTTTGCTGCTTCTGGTTTTAGCACAGTTGGAGTGGTATTCTGCCAACTTTTGCACTATGGTCAGCCCCACTTTCTGATTTCTACAACTCTTTGTGCAAAGACTTACCAATGGAGCTGTTGTTACTTATTTGCAGGCCGAAGCTTGCAGGACGCTGCCTCGTAACCTATGACAGAAATACACAGTGCTGGGAACTGAGAATAAGCAGCCACAGTTAGTTGGTCATGCACTTATAAAAGTGTGATAGTTGTTGGTCGTTCACATAAACTCCATTTTGCAGGGACCTTGAGCTAGCGCATAGAGCCACTGGATGTGAAGGGCAGAGAAATTAGGTTAAACTTGTTTGCCAGATGTCAGCCTGAAAATAAAAATGTAGACGAAGTACAGAGGTGAACTGATTCAAAGAGAAAGTCTATCGGCCTAATTATTTATATGTAATTTGACCTAATCAAAATGTTTATAGAATAGAATATTATAATATATATATTTTTTAAATGTCATTTTTTGAAAAAATTTATGATTTACTTTTTTATTTAATTTGTCTAGAATCCCACGAAGATTCATTGAAATCACAAGTTTGACGCGTGAACTGTTCACAATTGAAGTGCCCCATGGGATTTGGAGGGTATTGAATACATATATGCTTAACAACACAAATCAAGATTTGAACACAATTTTTTTAGCCTAGAGAAACTCCAAAAGCTACTCCATTACAATATCTCTTCCATACTAAGCTAGAGAGAGCCTCTCTTTTAACCTTTCATTTTTTACTAGGTTAAATTCCATATTAAAAAAATGAGAATAAAAATTTAAAAAATTAATAAAATAAAGTAAAATAAAAATAGAACTAATAATTAGAATAAAATTAATATAAAATAGTCAATTTATATTTGGTGGTTTCCTACCTCTGGGTTTTGAGAACCCATTGTTTTTCATGTGGTATATATATATATATATTCTACTAGCCAAGATCTATCTTAATTCTGGATAAAAGAAGCGTAGACCAAGGGTGAAAAGGGATCAAATCTATTAAGGTGCAAACTTCTTTTAGAGTGAAAAGAAATTTGATCCAATTCAAAGCTTGATAGATATAAAGTTAAGATAGATCTAGACTAATTACTTTTTAATGAAGTCCATTTAAATCTTTATAAATAATTATTTACAAAACTACAACATAGCACTCTATAACACCCTATATAACACTATTAAAAAAAATGTATTTGTTTTATATAAAAAAATATTTTTCCTATATTTATATAAATAAACAAATATTTTTTTTAACAATTTATTCTTTAAAAAAATTAAAATATAAAATATTAAAAAAATTAATTTTAATAAAATTATCATTGATTTTTTTTTAATAAATAAATTTAGTGAATTTAAACTTCGTAAAAATAAATCTTAATTGGATTGTAGTGGCTTCGATATTTCAGCAATTTTGTTAAGTTGAATGTGTTGGGAATGGTGTGTTGTTTTACTCCCCACTGGGTTCGAATTTCATGGTTTGAATGGTAGGTAGATGATATTTGTGAATATAATAATCCAAATAAATAATAATAATAATAATAAATAAAATAAAATAAAACATCAAAAAAACAAAATGAAACCCACTCTCCTCTCATGACCCCTATTTTCTGGGTAATTAGTCTAGACATAACCGTTACAGCCCAGCTATTTTGACCCGTTGGATGGTTAATGTGATGTAACTACCTACCATTGGCTTTTGGCCACTTTTAACGGCTATTACCTCGTAATTTGAAAGAGTCTATTACCGCAGGGTTAATGTGATATAACAACCTAGTTTTAAGGGCTATTACCTCGTAATTTGAAAGGGTCTATTACCGCTACTCGACCAGATGCTGTTGAGTAGATACGCGTACATCTTGGTATCCGTTTGAGGTGGCCCACATAACCTAACATTTCCTGCTGGAGAAAAGAAAACGAATATTTCTTTGCTAGCAGCGGACTTTCCAGCTGTGGAGCGACCTATATATTATCACGCCTGCCCCCTTTGTTAAGTATTTCAAGCTCTGCTCTTGTGAAAATCTTCTTCCTCATTCTGGGAATACCTTTTGTTTTCGTTTTGAGGACGAGATCGACTCCATACAGCTTCAGCCACACAGTTTTTCACAATAGTTAGACTACAGCGACTTTCAGACAAGATGGCCCGATTCAATGCATTTCTCTGCATCGTTTTCGTATGGGGATTGATGAGCTCAGCTTCTCCCGCACCAGCCTCAGCCCCAGCCCCAGCCCTCAAAGCAGCAGCACCAAAGGTGTCCCCAGCTAAATCTCCCGTAGCGCCATCACCTGCTTCTTCTCCTCCTGCGACTTCCCCGACAGTTTCTTCTCCCGCTTCTTCTCCTCCTGCGACACCCGCGACTGTTTCTTCTCCCCCTTCTTCTCCTCCTAAAGTCGCCACCTCACCCAGCTCAGCCTCCTCTCCCACAGCTCAAACTCCAGCATCCAGCCAATCGGTTGAAGGTCCAGCCACCGCTTCGCCACTGAGCGCCAGCAGCGGGGTTGTCTCTACCGCCAGTTTGGAGATGATCGTTATCTTTGCAGCCGCCCTGATTGGAGGGGCATCCTTCCTTCTTTAATCTACCTGCATGCATTATCGTCTCCATTCTCATTATAAATAGGAATGTGATGCAGAAATTTGTTCTCCTGGAACGAAATGAAGCATAGATTCTTCATAAATATATGATAACGAGATTGATTTTTTCCATCCGAAGACCCGCCAGCTGCCGGAAAACTCTGTGTTATTGAATTAGATCATTGTTTCTCTTACTTATTCTTTTCCATAATTCCTCTCTTTCGGTGCTGGACAGAGTGGAAGCCACCATATTCATTGGATATTCTTTATTGTATAATTTCTTCACATGATAATTTTTTTATATAGAATAAGTATTCTTTATTTTTATCACCAAATATTCTTCAACATGAGATTGGGATAATAATCTTGAATGTAAGTTCTAAATAGATTGGGATAATAATTTTGAATGTAAGTTTTAAATAATCTATTCGGTTTAATCTGGAAAAAAAATAAATTCTTAAAATTTACTTAATTTAGATATTCTATTGCGTTGCGTCAGTAGACAACTCCGATTTTTAACGACAAGGACGTCTGTTTCCTGCAATTATGGAAGTCAATTTCAAGATTTAAACGTGGTGAAGATGTGTTCCGGCGACGACTCATGCCTCGTAGAATATTTTCGTGTGTATAAGTTTCTAAATTAAATTAGTATATTGGATTTTCTCTTATTGGATGATGTTTGAAACCTTTTGCATGACCGTTAAACTTACTTTTTGCTATGTCATGGTTATAATCAATAGTGGTTTAGCTGGTTGTGTTATTGTCTATTGATATATGGAAATATATATAGATGTATATTTATTATTCTGAGATTATTATATATAAAAAGAATATTTGAAATTTAATAATATTAAATTTTTTATTTATTTATTTTAGGAATTTAGGGTAAAGTTAATTTATTTTTAGTACTTTATGAGTTCTAGGTTTTTATTACTTATGGTTTTTTCTATAATATACTTATATAATGTAGTCTATTTAAAGACAACAAGAGTCTTTTGTAAATTAGTTTGGGATCATTATGAGAAAATGATTTAAAAGAAAGGATTGTAAAAAGACCTCATCCTTATTAGTGGGCTTTGAGCATATGAGATGAGCCACTAATTTTTTTCTTCTTTGAATTTGTTCCAATTTTCCACACTCACCCACACTCAACCTAGATCCATGTGAGCTAGAATTCATTGCTTGTTTCAAGGCTACCTTAATTATTGTTATGCCCCATCAACTTTCAATGCCCAATTTGATACAACAACTTTGCACACTAGTTGTTGTGGAACAACTGCCCTAGTGTCATAGCCATATTTGTGTGGTCTAAGAATTGCATTTGTTACTACAAAAACCATCTATAAATTTTCATGGTTCTAGAGTAGATTTGATTGATCTTCAACATATATTGGATAACCATTATCACGTAGTCCCTCATCCACAACTTCCAAGCCGCCACTAGAAACCCAATGCATGTCCCTTCATGCCATAGCCACATTTGTGTGCTCTAGGAATTGCATTTGTTACTACAAAAACCATCTATCCATTTTCATGGTCCTAAAGTAGATTTGATTGATCTTCAACATATATTGGATAACCATTATCACTTAGTTCCACATCCACAACTTCCAAGTCGCCACTAGAAACCCCATGCATGCCCCTTCATGTAGCCAAAATAGTTCAATACCCATACGTCCCACAACTAGCCTTCGCTAGTAAATCATACATATAACAGTTCTTTGGATAAATTTCAGGGCTTCCAATAGAACACACCAGAATGTATACTTGTGTGGTGCTCTCATACTTTAGCTCCTTTAGATCATGTGTCAGCTCTATTACCACTTGTTAAAAATTATTGATGCAAGAAGAAAATAATTTAAAATAGGTTATACACATAGGAACAACATGCATGATTTACAATGGAAAACCCTAACGAGGGAAAAACCAACCAACAATAAACTTATTATTTAATGGATTAGAAGTATCCAAGCTAGCAACCACCTTGGCTTGTGTAACACCCTCCTCCCACATTTACCCAAGCTAATCGGTCCACTAGGGTAAACATGTGACGATAGGCTACTATGATGTGATTCAACTCCCCATGTGAAGTTAAGGAAGTGGAATTGCCATAAGGAAACCAAACTAACCTTCCACACATGCTACAGAACCTTCAGGAGCCAACCAACCCTTCCAGGTGATCAACCCGTTAGACAACCTGGCATTTCACTGTTTTGGACCCTCAGCCACTCCCATGACAAGCCATGCATGCAACTGAGCCCTTCCAGTCGCTCCCCAAAAAAGGCATGCCAATGATCGTCGAATGTTTTAGGAATCTATATGCCAGGAACCTCGGATTCTGAGCCAATTTTCAAGGCTAGATCTCAGGCCACTGCCAAGCTACTCATGCAATCATTGATAGAAGTACTTTATCTGAACCCTAGTATCCATAACATGCATTTCGTCAAAAATGACACAAATATGCAATTTATAGTTCATAACAAAAGATCTCAGCATAGGGGTCTGATACTTATCTAAGATTTATAAAGAAGCATTGTTTCCTTATCACAATAGTTGCATTATTACCTATTACATCATATATTCATTGTACATTCATTTTCTAATCAAAACATGATGAGAGACATACATAAATGTTTTCATGAAACATACTCATAACCAACATATAGCCAATAGAAATAACAAGGATATAACAACCATAAAAACCACATATGACCAAGTAAATTTACACATAAAATACCAAGGAGAAAGAGCTCTTATTAATGAATGAAAAATCCAACCAAGTCAAGTTTTACACTAACCACCCGACCATAAATTGGGTTAAACCAATTATTTTCTTCATCCAATCACCCTCATTCCATATTCCAAGCATGAATGTGGGAGTCAAATCCAAACCAATCCAGATTTTCTCAGGATTTACAAAAATCTCCACTCGATCAATGGGCCTTATACAAGCATGGATGTCACCAAATTTCTCCACCTACAGTGTGAGGAATTTTCCTGCCTCCTACTCTCTAGGCTTCACAATATATCTTACCATTCACCGGTCGACGATTCCAAGGCTTAATTGAGATTCCACCCTCGAGGCTTTACCGTATATCCCTCCATTCACCGGTCAAGGATTCCTATGCCTATTCGAGGGTACAAACATCTAGTATTTACCTTATATCCTTCCATTCACTAGTCGAGGATTCCTAGGCCTACCGAGGTACACAAAATCTGGCTTTACCACAATCGCACCTTCTCCGGTCCACGGATTCCTAAGCCTTGTGTTATCCCTTTCAGAGACCACCTCATTCAATTTCAAAACCATTTGGAAATCCACCTTATGCAAGTAAAAGAGAACCCATCACACTATCGCTATCTGAAACTAGCAAGACAAGGCTCAAGAGCACTATCATACCTGAAAAAATCCATGCCAATGACAACAAGAGAACCAAATACACACATGCATGTACCATGCATGTCAAATATAGAAAGGGAATCACACATGAAAATTGATACCTGCAAGTAATCTAATTGTAGTGGCTTGATCCTTCTCTTCCTTGCATCATCTGTTCTTCCCCTTTCCTTCTTGGTCCTTCCTTTTCTTTCCTTAATCTAATGCTAGAGTGCTCCAAGAAAACTATAAGTGTCCAAGAGTGTGAGAGAGAGGGAATAGAGAGAGAGTTCCAAAAATGAATTCACAAAAGGTGCCAGCTAATCCTCAGAAGCCTTTTTATTAATGAGACCACTATTTTCTTCATTTTCTATTATTTTCCTCCTCGCATGCAAATTGTGACTTTTCAACTTCATTTTCTCCTATTTTCCATTATTTTCATAAACAAAATGCCAATTAATGCCATTTTCCTTTCCAAATCCTTTTCCATTTCCTTTGCTAATGTCCTTAGGCATAATAAACAAAATTAACACCCTCACTAGGATGTTTTCCCAACAGTCAACTTGGAATACATGGCACTTGACCTTGGTTATTATTTTTCCTTTATTAACTTTATTACATGAAATTTTTGCGAGGTTGTTATAGCTTGGCTAAACCTTATTTGACATTTATAAAGAAGCATTGTTTCCTTATCACAATAGTTGCATTATTATCTATTACATCATATATTCATTATACATTCATTTGCTAATCAAAACATGATGAGAGACATACATCGATGTTGACATAAAACATACTCATAACCAACATATAACCAATAGAAATAAAATGGATATAAAAACTATAAAAATCACATATGAACCAATAAATTTACACGTAAAATACCAAAGAGAAGGACCTCTTATTAATGAATGAAAAATCCAACCAAGTCAGGAATTAAACAAATCACCTGACCATAGAGTGGGCTAAACCAATTATTTCCTTCATCTAATCACCCCTGTTCCATATTCCAAGCATGAGTGTGGGAGTCAAACCAAGCCAATCCATATTTTCTCTGGATTTACCACAATCCCCAATGGATAACGAGGCCTTAAACAAGGATGGATGCCACCAGATTTCTCCACCTATTGTGTGAGGAATTTCCCTACCTCCTACTCTCTAGGCTTTACCATATATCATGCCATTCACCGGTCAAGGATTTTTAGGTCTAATTGACATTCCACCCTCCAAGATTTACTGTATATCCTGCCATTCACCGGTCAATGATTCCTACGTCTAATCGAGGGCACACACCTCTAGGATTTACCGTACTTCCTTCCATTCACTCGTCGAGGATTCTTAGGCCTACCGAGGTACACCCGCAATCCCACCTTCTCTGGTCTAGGGATTCCTAGGCCTTGTGTTCTTTCTTTCAGAGACCACCTCACTCAATTTTGAAACCATTTGGAAATATATCTAAAGAAAGTAAAAGAGAACCCATTTCACTATGTCTATCTGAAAATGGAAAGGCAAGGCTTAAGAACACTGTCACACCTAGAAAAAACCATGGAAATGATAAAAAGAGAACCAAATACACACATGCATGTATGATGCATGCCAAATATAGAAATTAAATCACACATGAAAATCCATACCTACAAGTAATCACATCAAAGTGGCTTGATCCTTCTCTTCCTTGCTTGATCTTTACTTCCCCTTTCCTTCTTGGTCCTTCCTTTCTTTCCTTGATCTAATGCTAGAGTGCTCCAAGAAAATTATGTGCACAAGAGTGAGAGAGAGCTCCAAAAATGAATTAAAAAAAGGTACCAACTGATACTCAGAAGCCTTTTTATTAATGAGGCCTCTATTTTCATCATTTTCCATTATTTTCATCCTCACATGCAAATTGTGACCTTTCAACTTCCTTTTATGCTATTTTCCATTATTTTCATAAATAAAATGCCAAGTAATGCCATTTTTCCTATCCAAATAATTTTCCTTTTCCTTTTCTAATTTCCTTAGGCATAATAAACAAAATTAGCACCCTCACTAGGACGTTTTTCCCAGCATTCATCTTGGAATACGTGTCCTATGACCTTGATTATTATTTTTCCTTTATTAACTTTATTACATGTAATTTTGACGAGGGTTGCTACAGCTTGGCCAAGTAAGCCTTCTACTCAACTCTAGCACATTACAACGGAGAATCCCCAAGCCTTTTAAAGGTTATAATTACATGTAATTGGGATTAATGTGACGAGTCCCAAATACTAAGTGTCTAAAACCACCATTATTTTCCTAACAACCTTGACTCTTTCACCTGGTAAAGTTTACTTAACACATTTTAAAAATAGATTGAATTTTGTGTGAAATAAAGTATATTGGCTAAAAAATAAAACCATTTACATAAACATATCTATGTTTCTTAAGATTAATTACATAATTTTATGAGGGATATGTGTAATTCCTTTCTTGATTAACATACATTTTATATATGAAATGTAAATAAGATGGATCTACATTGAGGAGCTAAAAATATTTGGGTAGAGATCCAAACCTACTACCGCTTCCAAGGTTTTCCTAAGAACAATATTCATTTCTAAATACGGATAGTGCCCCATGGGGGGAGGAAACAATCTCTCCTTTAGTAGTATTGTATTAGGAAGAAATCTGATGGAGACAAATTGTAGAATCAACAGCCATACCCAGAAAATAATCTATTAGCAACTCCAATAAATGGAAAACGACTAGAGAGAGGAGGAGAAAAATGAAGCAAGACTAGAAAAAATGGAAAATTTTAGGGGCTAATATTCGCAGGTGGGCTAATTTTCCATGGTTTTTCCAAAAAAAAGATTCGCCAATTTCCATTTTTTTATAAAACTGAATTGCCCAAATTTTACAATATAAAATTATTCTATGTCAAAGATCACCAAAATTATATAGTCAATATATATAATATCATTATAAATTTGAATAATTTTACAAATACATCAATAAAAAAATTATAGTTTGCATATTAGGGACTAGTGAGATTCGCCAATTTTTTAAACTTCAAGATAATTTTCCATCCTTAAAATTATCCCTACTAGAAAATATATAGGTCAAGCTACCATGGATCATAATTTATTTCTTCCAACAAGCAAAAAAATCTCCAATTTATAAAATTAGATTAGGAAAATTAGGGGAAAAAATTTCAATGCATGAAGGACAATGGATTGATTTGTAAATTCATAGGCATATGGCCATCTTTAAGAGTTTTTTTGGCTTGGATTTGAAAGAAATATAAAAAAAAGGAAGGCATGGAAACAAAATTTGTTCCAAAGAGCTTCTTTATAGTTGTTTTCAATATTTTCAAAGATAGGGTCCTTTCTTCCCCAACTCTACAAAGCTATATATGAAACCCTAGATCAAAAGATTCAACCCTAATAAGGAATATTTAAATTCATCCCATATATGGCTATGCCTATACTCATTTTCGTAGTAATTTTGAGAACCAAACATCTTGGAGGGCATAGAAAATACCATCATATCCTTCGTCATGCTTGCAAAAACCACCAGACTAGGTCTTTATATGTCATATGCTAAATTATGTGTATACTTGGACTTATCTAAAGACTTGAACGCAAGAATCAACATTAGTTATCATGACGATGTATGGGAGAAACCCATAGATTATGAGAAAATTCCATTCCGTTGTCAAAAAATTCATGAATATGGACATTTATTTAGTGAATTCCCTCAGGAAGACAACATAAGAAGGGAAACAAGGAGACGAATAAGGATTCACAAAAGTGACCGATGAATAAGGCAGCAAGAAAAGGAATAATGGATCCTTCAACATCAGAAAGAAGAGAACAGAAACATATATTCAACCCTTTAAATGGAAGAATAAATGCAGCAAAAATGTGAATAAAACCAAGTGGGAACTAAGAAACAAGGATTTGATTCAAAAAACACCTAAGAACAAGAATGCGGTGAGAATCAAGAATCACATCCAAAACAAAAAAGTATTATGGAGGATGTAGAAATGAATTGAAGTGTTGAATTTGGAAGTTAGGGAGAAATTCCCTAGCAGTCCTTCCTTGAGAAAATTTCATCTATCACAACAACTCAAAATTATTTTCCTAATTGCTAATTTTATTTAACAATTTGTTTTCATTTTGCTATGACAAATAGCAAAAAATTCACATTGTGATTTTCACAAATAAAATACGAAATAATAAATAGCTCTAGAACTAAGAAAATATAGCACACACACACAAAATAAATATGACACCATTAATTTTGGACAAATTTTCCCGGAAAAACCCAACTTGGGAAAACCATTGCAACAGTGAGGCTTTTTATTATTATCTAGCAGTGAAATCTCAGTACAATATATGGATTCCCAACTGGAAATCCAAATGGAAAGAAAATTTCAACAAAATTATTTGAAGGGAATTATCCTTCTTCCACAAGCAATTTCGACACAAATTCCTTCATAAATCTTGGCATCTTGGAGAAAAAGAGCCGGACTGCATAAACCCTATGATGTCAAACCTATGAGAAAGCTCCGATGAAGTCGGTCTTCCTATATATTCTGAGGAAATCACCTCTCTGACACTCTAGACCCTCTGTCTGACCTCTGAAACTGAGAACAAATTTGACTCTAGCTAAATCAAACTACTTATCTGAAGCAACTTTGTAGTCCTTTGTGATGCCTCACTTGGAATAACTCAGCTCTCTTATTGTTGTCTCTCTGGATCTGGAAAACTTCCTTTGGATCATTGTCTTTGCCCATTACTATCTTCGTTGCCTCATTGAAGCTCGAACTCTCTCGAAATTGATTGCTACTAATATTGAAAATCAAATTCTCCAAGTGCCTTTGGTGCATTCTCCATCACCACATTGATCCCTTCGTATGTATTAATGTTGGGACCCCAAAAAACAAGATTAAATATCAATCGATGGCTCAGATCATTTCTGGATTGATCTGTGTGAGTTTCTAGAGGATTCTCACCTTGAATTAATTAATTATTATTAACTATATATATTACCTAAGTTTAAACTTAGGAAATATTTAAAAAATGACTAATAATATAATTAAGCCATCTCTAGGTGGAATTTCCAGAAACAATTTCTTGGTTTTGGGTATCTCATGTATTCTAACCTCTTCACCAAAATTCATGGCTAAAACTAATATTATGCTACAAAAAATTAACATTCCATCTAAGCGAGGAATGTTTTATAATGCTACACACCCTGTCACAACACCCTATCTCTATATCATCTCCTCTCATGCTACTAATTTCGGGCCATTGCTTCCCACCAACCACTGTACAACTCTAATATATGTTGCATCTATGTTGCTGCTAACTTCGCTAAATTGTTGCCAACACTATGTTGTCACCTCAAAAAACACCCTGTAAAATTTTGCGTACACTCGAATTTTGGAGCCTATTATGGATCTTGTGATCGGTCATTCCATAGTCACTTCTTGGTTAGCTGGTTATTTTTGAGCTCCCCCCTTGGATTACAAGCGTAAAAGTCACTTTCTCACACATGCTTAGTCTACAACAAGGCCATGAGCACATTATTTTATGCAATATTGAAAAATCATAGCACATTCCATCAAGACTATGCTTGTGTGATGTCCAATCCATGTCGAGAGTCAATGTCCACTAACATTGACAATTGCTCTCTTTGTTTATGATTGTACCTGTATTTTTGGTGAGTCTCTCCAACTGTGGCTTTTGCACACTTTTACCATCGTAAGAGTTGTATTTATGTTTAAAATTGTCACTTTCACTTTCTTTTCCCTTATTTGGTCCCATTTTCATGTTATGTTCACCCTCGCATGTGGTTTTTTCACCGTCATTCACAAATCGCAAGTGTCGTTTGCATTTTTGTTTTCATATAGAAAGTGTTGTCTTTTGGCATGGGAATTGTTTCTCATCATGTAAAGTGGATTTTTGTATTGTTTTAATGGGAAATATTTGTGGAAATGAGTTTTTCTCATCATGTAGGCATGTTTCGCACTCATTTCCAAGGTTTCACGCACTTTCACACAAGTGTCATCATGGTCATCGTAAAGTGTTTCTTTACTGTCGAACTTGTTGTAAGATGTCGTAAAGGTTGTCGCACTAAGGGAAGTATCTTTTCAATTGTTCTAGATGATATATTTTTTTCGTTAAGTGTCTAAGTGTGTGATCATAGTCAAGTCCTATCACTATTCACATCAGTTTCACTAAGCCCATACTTAGCCCAATTTTGGAAAATTCTCTACAACTTAGCCTCATCTGGCCTTCCTCAATTGCACATTGCGTAGTCCTAGCCATCAAGATGCAACCTTACCTCTTGAAACTATGCAATGCGAAATTCCTGCCTCCTAGGACTATGCATTGTGCAATTTTAGTGCTTAAGCTCAAGCCTTGGCCTCTAAAATTGTGCAATTCAACCCTCCGCTTGGCCCCAACTGCGCACTGACAAATATTTGAGCTCAATCTCAACCCCTAAGCTCTTGAAATGTGCAATTGAAAAATCACTTGGACCCATTTTTCTTCCAAAACTATGTAATAGGTTGATCTAGTGCCCATGTAACAACCCTCATGAAAATTCCATGTAATAAAAGTTAAAAATAATGACCATGGTTGATGGGACACTTATTGTCATCCTAGTGGGTGTTAATTTCGGAACATGACGTGATATTTTGAACATGAATTGGTCACTCATGCTTGTTTACCTATTGGTTATGCTTATGTATTATACGTGTAAGTCGACATGGTTGATGTTGTCATGAAAAGAGACTCATGGTATGTGTAGTGATATGGTCATGTAGTGCTGACTGGACTCTAGCTAGAATGATGCGTATGTTATTGGTAGATTCATTTGTTATATTTTTATATGTTGTTATGATTATGTTTATACTTGTATCAAGTTAATTGGATGACCTTGCAGATGAGGTATCCTCCCCAAATTATACTACGGTATGTTGAATATTTATGATTTGGTTTAGCTAACATATTACACCTTGCAAGAAAGAGATTACAATGAATAACAAGATGGTAGACTACAAAGAATCTCCCAATGAGTCAAATGAGTAACATGGTGGGCACTCTTCTGATTTGGCAGACACATTGAGAAGCCTAAAGGAGGAAATAAGGAGTTCTACGGTAGAAAATGATCGAATCATACAAGCATAGGTGAATGAAATACTTCTTCAGAGCTTGTCAGAATTGCAACGGAAAGGGCCACTTTGGATCAACCATGGACAAGAGGAAAGAAGTAATGGGGCATGTGGTAGTAGGTCACCTAGTAGACATAGGTTGGACAAAGCTAACATAGAGAGATATGATAGGTTGTTGGACACTTTGGATAGGAGCGGTGATGAGTATAGGTACTATTCTAGTTCTCGTTCAGATAGACATCATGATCGTCATCAATATCATCCTTATAGGAGGAGTGGCCAAGGATGCTTGTCAGATGAATTTAAGAAAGAAAATCCACCTACTTTTTATGGGGACTTGAAGAACCAAAAGATGTAGAGGCTTGGATACTTGGAATGAAAAAATTATTCGAGTTGCATGAGTACATAGGAAAACATGAAGGACGAGATTTTTGTCTTCGGTTTGAAAGGTAAAGCAGAAATATGGAGGGAAGATGTGAAGAGGGTAAGAGACATTAGGACAGAGGACTTGAGTTGGCATGAGTCCAAAATTATTTTAAGGAAGAATTACTTGTCATAGGTGGGCGGTAGCCCCCCCTTTCCAGGGGTTTACACGAGGCAGGTAGCACCCTGCACGAGGTCCCAGGCAGCGCCCCAGGAAAAATATTTTGGACCCTATTTTACGTAGACAGACTCACCTATTGTTTTTTACATGGGTTTTCACATGGTTTTGGGGCATGATGGTTTTTGACCCTTGGTATTTTGAAAATCTGGTCAAGGGAACTATGGTTATGTTCTAATCTAGGGTTAATGGATTGGGGTTTATGAATTCTTCGGCATGTATATATATGTGTTGTAACACTAAAATTAATATAATGAAAAATCAAGCTAGTAGTCCCGATTTGGGATCCAGGGGAAAATTATTTGTGTAAATCTATTTATATTTTATGCTCTCTTTATTGTTTATTTTTTGTTTTTAAGAATTTGTTTACAAATTATTTCTGTACAGGGTTAAAACCTACAGAGATATGGCATGTTGTTGGACACTCTGGATAGGAGGGGTGATGAGTATAGGTATTATTCTAGTTCTAGTTTGGATAGACATCATGATCGTCATCAGTATCATCCTTACAGGAGGAGTGGCAGGGGATGCATGTCAGATGAATTTAAGAAAGAAAATCCACCTACTTTTGATGGGGACTTGAAGAAACCAAAAGATGTAGAGTAGATGCCAATCCTCTCATTATGCTGAGTTTGGCAGAAGATTTGTTTTGCTTCCTCCACACCTTTGTATTGTTTCACCTACGCACCTCCACATTTTCTTAAACTAACCTAAGGCGTGCATGTTAAAATAGCTAATTAACTCACGCATGGAGATTTAACTATATTTAAAGAGTAATTTAAGTGAGCATTGAGTAAGTCGGAGTTATGTGATAGATGAATTTGGTAGGTGTGTGTATGTCAAGCAAGTCGTTAGTTGAAAAGAATAAATACCCTTCATTAGGTTCATTGTATTCAAATATTGAAGAATCAAGTTTGTACGATTAATATAAGAGCCGTGATTGTTTCGTGTGTGAATTATTTGTGTTATTTTATGGTTTATATCCTCTTCCTTCGCCGCAAATTGGTATCAGAGCTGCGGAAGGATCACAAGATCCGTGGAGCCAGTAGAGCCGGTGAGAAGAGGGCCAAGAGTAGAAGGCTAGAAAAAAAAATGGCAAAATCGGTAGAAGGTTAAAGAGTGTACAATTCCACACACTTTTAGTGCAAAAAGTGTGCAAATGATGCACTTTATTAGTGAAAAAACTAAACTTACGTTTCAATGAAATATAGGTTTACTGCGAGGCTTATTGGTTGGTGGGGTGTGGAAGCCCGAAATGCATTAAAAACGAAGTGCGACAACCGTGAGCACAAAGTCAATGAATATTGATTCAATGGTTAAGCTAATTTAAAAATCCATATACGTACCTTTATTTTAAAATATTTGATTTTATTCGAAAGGAATATTTGAATTGATAAAGGGCTTTTTCAAAATTGGTTTTAAAATAAATTTTTAAAAGGTATTTTTTAAAGGTTTCGGAAAAGAGAAATATTATAATCAGTATTTTTTGAAAGGGAGCTTATTATATAAGTTTTTTTTATATAAATATTTTTTATATAAACAAAATAAATAAGCGTTTTTTGAAAAGGGTTGCTTTTTTGAAAAAAAGGAGCTTTTACAATGTTTCTAAAAGGAGATATTTAGGGTTTTATCAGAGAAGGATTTTTATAAAGAAAGATGGTGACATCAAGTTTCCAGACACAACTTCCTTCTTTGATAGAGAACTATTATGATGTGTGGGCCATTAAGATAGAGACCATGTTAAAAGCGCATGATTTTTGGGATCATGTAAAGTTTGGGTTTGCAGAACCTTAGAATGAAGCGGAAGAATGAGCTCTCATTAATAGAGAGAGGGAACAATGGAAGAAAGAAACAAGGAATAATGTACAAGTGTTTCTTCTTATCTAGCAGGGAGTGGACCGAGAAGTGTTCTAGAAGATTATGATCACGTATTCAGCAAAGGAAGAATGGGAAAATTTGGCGACAAGCTATCAAGGTATGGCAAAAGTCAATATTGTTAAATTGCAGAATACTAGGAGAGATTTTTAAATTTTGCAGATGAAGGAGATAGAGGACATCGATTATTTTTTGAATCGGACCATGTATGTCGTAAATCAGTTAAAAATTTATGGTGAAGATATTAAAGATCAAACAATGATTGAGAAGTTCCTTAGATCTTTGTCTACGAAGTTTGATGTTGTGGTAGCAGCCATAGAGGAAGCCAAGGATTTGGGAAAACTGATAGTTAATGAGTTGATGGGATCACTTATGTCACATGAGGCAAGGATAGAAAAAAATAAGGATTCAACTTTAGAAACTACTTTCAAAAGTCAAGTTTCTATTTCAAGAGATCGAGGTAGAGGTAGATCGAGAGGCAGAGGATGAGGCGAAAGATATGGTGGTCAGAGAGATGGTTGAGAAGAGCATGAAAATGAAAGTGGAAGTAGTAGCAAATTCTTCAAAAGTAATCAAAGATATGAAAAATCATAGGTGAGATGTTATTATTGAAATAAATTTGGTCACTATGATTGTGATTGCTGGAAAAAGATAGTTGATCAAGGAAACCAGAGAACTAATGTTAGTACAGATAATACTAACTCCATGTTCCTAGCTTTACATACCATGCATGCACCTTATGATAATGTGTGGCTATTAGAAAGTGGTTACATTAACCACATGACAAGAATAATAATTTCGTTGAAAATTTGGATCAATCTGTGAAGACAAAGGTAAAGTTGGGGACTGAAAGACTATGGGTGTAGATGGAAAATGATTGGTCAACATTTCGACCAAGAAGGGGGAGCCAAAGACAATCTCAGAGTTATATTATGTTCTTGGTCTCAAACACAATTTGATAAATGTTGGTCATTTGATGCAGAAAGGATACAAATTTATCTTTCAAGGACAAGAGTGTGTTATTTATGACAAGCACCCAAGCAAGCAACTGATAGAAAGGGTGCAGATGATGATGAACAAACTCTTTCCTCTAATCATGAATTAGAGTGATCAAGCTAGTTCTTTTACAGTTTCATGTTCCAATGGTTATTGGTTATGTTACTTTCGGTTTGGACACTTGCATCTTTGTGGTTTAATATTTTTGCAGTAGAAATAGATGGTCAAAGGATTACCTCCCATCAAAGAAACTGCTAGTACCTGTGAGTGTTGCATCTTGGGAAAAAAACACTTTGAAAATTTTCCAAAGAGAGTTGCATACAAACCAAGACAACCTCTTGAGCTGGCGCATCCAAAATTTTGTGGACCTATGATGACACAGTCGATTGGTGGAAGTTGTTACTTCCTCACTTTTATTGATGATTATAATAGATAGACTTGGGTTTACTTCTTGAAGTAGAAGTTTGAAACTTTTTCAAATTTCAAAGAGTTCAAAGCCATAATAGAGAACCAAAGTGATCGACATATCAAGGTATTTAGGTCTGATCGTGGTGGAGAATATGATTCAAAGGCATTCCATGAGTACTGCAAACAACATGGAATCAGAAGATAGTTTACAACAAGGTACACACAGCATAAGAATGGTGTAGCAGAGAGAGAATAGAACACTCATGAACATGACAAGGAGCATGTTGAAAGGAAGAAAGTCTTCTAATGAGTATTGGGCAGAAGCAGTTGCATGTGTTGTTTATGTGATAAACAAATCTCCTACAAAGTGTGTGATGAATAGAGTTCCAAAAGAAGCATGGTCAAGTATGTCATGTTGCGTATCTCATCTCAGAGTTTTTGGATGTGTAGCCTATGCACATGTGCCTAAGTAGATAAGAAAAAAATTGGATAGTAAAAGTGAAAAATGCATGTTTATTGGTTATAGTTAGCAGTCAAAATGTTACAAATTGTATATCCCTACCACCAAGAAGACCATAATCAGCAGAGATGTTGTGGTCAAAGAACAAGAGTCATGGAATGGGTTCATTAGGGGAATTTAGGTCTAAAATTGGCCTCCTAAGGAAATTATAAAATAATAGTGGAAATAATAAAATAAGATTAGATTACATCATCAAATTTTAGAGGGAAAAAAGAAAAAGCTATTTTTCAACTTGTATTTTTAACTTATCTCCCTATGGGTTTACTCAATTTTTGAGCGGGAAAAATCGTTGGATGCAAAATTTGATTTCTAATCCAAGGAGTACCCATACTGCATACTTTTGATGGAACCTGCTAAACAAAAAAATGGAAAACATGATTGCAATCACGTTTTCTTGTATTTCTCATTTTTCGTGTAGGAGGGTCCATCGAAAGTATGCAACATGTGTATTCCTTGAATGGGGAATTAAATTTTCCATCAAACGAGTACTCACGCTCGAAATTTGAGTAAAAACTTAGGGAGATAAGTTGAAAATAAAAGTTAAAAAAGTAGTTTTATTATTTTTTTATTTTTTTACTTTTTTACCCCAAAAAAGGTTAATCACCCACCATGGTTGAAATCATCATCTTGAATCTTATTGGTTCTTATAGAGTTTATTTTGGTTGTACATTTTTCTTAGGAGGACCATTTTAGACCTCAAAAGTTCTCTAATGTGTAGACAAAACAATTGATGCACAAGCACCATTGATGGAAGAGGATGATGTAGCAGAAAAGGAGCAACAAGAATCAAAAGAGAAGACACCAAATAGAATAACATCGGAAAGGACTCTAATATTTTTAGAGCAACATGGATCTTCAAGCAGATCAATAAACCAGAATTCTCCCAGTAGGCAACCAGGTGATGAATCAAGAAATGGTAATAGAAAGATGAGAAGTATGAAAGATACTTATGATGATTTGGATTTTAGTTTAAATTTTTCATTGTTTTCATTCCAACCTTCTTCGTTTGAAGAAGCAATCAAAGATTAAAATTGGGTGCAAGCCATGCATGAAGAAATTGAAGAAATTGAGAAGAATGATACATGGGATTTGGTTAATTTTCAAAATGATAAAAACCTCATTGGTGTGGAGTGGGTGTACAAGAAAAATCTGAATGAGAAAGGTGAAATTGAAATATTTAAAGCAATACTTGTAGTAAAAGGATTCTCACAGCAACCGGGAATATACTTTGGAGAAATGTTTTCTCAAGTAGCTAGATTGGATACTGTAAGAGAATTTCTAGCCACAACAACTTAGAACAAGTGGAAAATATATCAGATGGATGTTAAATCAGCCTTCTTGAATGGAATTCTCAAAGAAGAAATTTATGTGCAGCAACCTCCAAGTTATTAAGTTGAAGGTGAAGAAGATAAAGTTTACAGGTTGAAGAAAGCGCTCTATGGACTGAAGCAAGCACCTAGAGCATGGTATAGCAGAATCGATAGCTTCATGATTAATATAGATTTTGCATTGATCCTGCCTTATACACAAAGGTAAATGAGCATGGACAAATTTTGATTTTTTGCTTATATTTTTATGACATTATTTTTACAGGTAATATTGAGCTAGATGAATTTAAAGCAGCCATGATGAAAGAATTTGAGATGACATATATTGGTCTCATGAAATATTTTATTGGAATAGAATTTGAGCAGTCTGAAAAAGGAATTTGTATTTATCAAAATAAATATGCCAGAGATTTGCTGAAAATATTTAGGATGGATAATTGCAAACCTTTACCTACACCAGTTGCTATAGGTATAAAATTAAGCAAGGATGATGAAGGATCAGATGTTAATCCAACTCTATTCAAAATATTGGTTGGAAGCCTCATGTATCTCATAGCTACAAGACTAGATATTATACAAGGGGTAAGTTTGATTTCCAAATTTATGGAGACTCCAAAATACACGCATTGGAGCACAGGAAAAATAATTTTGAGATACATAGCATGAAGTAGAGATTGTGGCATAATGTATGCAAGTACAGAAAAGAAAGATTTGATTGGATTTGCGGATAGTGATTTTGCAGGTAGTTTGGATGATAAGAAGAGAACTTCTAGATATGTGTTCCATATTGGTTAAGGTGTGATTTCATGGACATCTAAGAATCATCCCATTGTGACACTATCATCAGCAGAAGAAAAATATGTAGCAACAAATTCAGCAATATGTCATGAAGTGTAGTTAAGAAGAGTATTGTATGGACTCAAGAAGAAACAACAAGGATAACCAACAATATATTGTGACAAAACATCAGCAATTTCACTATCCAAGAATAGTGTGTTTCATAATAAAAAGAGAAAGCATATTAATACTAGATATTATTTTGTTAAAGAACTTGTGGGCAATGTAGAAGGTCACTTGAAGCCTTGTAAATTGAGTGATCAATTGGTTGATATATTTAAAAATCCATTAGAAACAGATGTGTTTGAGTTTCACAAAAGAAACTTGGGTGTTGTAAGCCTAGCTGAGACATAGACCAGGAGGCATGTTTGAGTTGTCATGAGTTATGTTTTAGTTTATCGGTCGTAATTAAGGGGGAGTGTTAAAATAGCTAATTTACTCCCTTATGGGAAATTAACTATATTTAGAGAGTCAGTTAAGTGAGCATTGAGTAAGTTGGAGTTATGTGATAAATGAATTTGGTAAGTGTGTTCATGTCAAGCGAATCGTTAGTCGAAAAGGATAAATACCCTTATCTAGGTTCATTGTATTCAGAGATTGAAGAACCAAGTTCATGTGATTCATAGAAGAGCCAAAACTATTTCGTGTGTTAATTATTTGTATTATTTTGTGTTTTATATCCTCTGCCTTTCCAACAGTGCATTTATTTATCGTCAAATGTATTTATAATTTAATACACATAATCAGTGATGATTACTTTATATTTCCATCAGGAGAGGATTGAGTTTTCCAAATTTTTTCAAGGCAACAAATTTATTTGTACATTCAAAGAAACTTGTAAAATAACTAAAAAAATCACAATGTAACTAAAATTTGACCAAACAAACCCCAAAATTTAAAACCATTTAACTGCACCAAAAAAAAGTTGTTATTATATGTGCACTCATTTTATTTTGTGTGTTTAATTGTACCTATACGTCATACATGATTGATTTATAAAATATCCCCACATTAAGTTAACTTTAATCTACAAGTTGTAGGCTAGCATAACATCATAAGATATCACTCCCTTGCGTGTGTTAGCATGCCTTTTTCCTATGTTATAGAGGGGCTCATATGTCCTCCCACGCGGTAATATTCCAATCATCCTCCATCACTACTCAGAAATGGTAGAGTTTGTCTAGTAAACTCCACCTTAGTTTTGATACATCGTGTCTCAATAAATGTGGAAGTGTGGAGGTGCGGGAGTGCGGAGAAGCATAGATTAACAATAAAACTTAAATTGATACATTCTGAGGAGCGTGGAGGTGTAGAGGAATATTTCCTCCTATGTACCTTTGCAGTCCACAAAATGTATCAATGGTGGGGGAGATGATATGGCATTCTTAATATTCACATGAAGTGTGTGGAGGTGGGAATAATGACAGGTTGTGGAAACGATTAAAAAAACAAAGCGCCATGCACTACCTTAATCATGTCAACATATGGATAGCTACCAAAATAGTTGACATATTGTGGAAATGATTATGAAAACAAAGTGTTCTAGAATAATGAAAAGACATGGGCCTCGCACAAAGAGGCGGGGACTATGATGTTATGCATCTTTCACACTTGTTTCATTGTTGGGATAATATGCTATGTAAATTCATCAAAATTTTTATTCGTTTGAATATATTTACTCAAAATTCAACCAAGTAGTTGACTAAATGGTTAATTAAGGGTTTGATTAAATAGTTGATTAAGCAATGGGATGGGTATAACAGCTAGAACAAATTAATTGATTAACAAGAAAAATAATGTACAAATCAAGGAGTTTTTTATGCACCTTCACCACTATATCCCTTAACCACTTCGAAGGATTTGGTTACATCTTGGTCTTATATGATCACCTTATGGGTTGATCTAAACATTTATGATAAATTTGGAGTGTATGGAAATATTTTGGCTTCTAATGCTTTTATTTATGTTCAACTACACTTTGTTGTGCTTTAGTATTGTAACAACATCTTTCAACACTACCTTTCTCTTGGAATACTAGCTCTCTAATCTACCTAATCCTTTTATTCTCCAACATGTTATTAGAGCTAGTGATTTTAGCTCTTCCTTGTTATCTATGAGTTTTGCGGAGGTTTTCATTGTGTACATGCCCCTAATAAGTCAAATATGCCTAGTGGTTTGACTAAGGGATTCAATTTATAGATTAGAATTGGGATTAGAATTTGTTAATGAATATTATGGGTTTTATATAGGATTTTCTAGCCTTAAATGACCAAAATTATGCTATAATATTATTGAAAGGTAATTGAGACATTGTTAAAGAGTAAATCACTTTGGTAGTTTACAAAAATTGTGGTTCTAGATCATAAGGATGACTAGTATAATTGTTTTACTGGAACGAAGCGGGATGACACTATAATAAACATATCCACTTACATCTCTAGGGAGATTTAATTTCTCACAAAAGGGATCTACTATCAAGTTTTTTTTCTAGAAGAAGTTAAAGACACTATTTAATAAAATTGATGAAAGTATAGATATGCATTGTTGTGAAAGACTAAAACTATCTAGATCCTCTCTCATTTGAGATAATAAGGATGGCATGTCTGAACAAACATAATTTTAAGTTGGGTGACTATGGAAAGGGTCTTCCTCAAAAAATGGTTATCTAACATAACTGATGTGGATGAATTAGAAGATGGCCTATGGTGTGTTATGTTTGAAATTTTGTGCTAGTTGTACCACGAGGAGAGAATATGGTAAGGATTATTCCTTTCACCTTTTTGGCATTTTATTAAATATGGTATGTGAAAATTTAGTTAATGAATTGAAATATGCTTTTCAAGCAACAAACTGTTTCCTAAAGGGAAAAGGTAAATGGATTTATAGTGAAAGAGATTCATGTTGTTAATACAGTCATGATAAAGGAAGAAATTGCATAGCCTATATTATTAAGAATAATCATGGTGAAAAACTTCAACTAAGAAAGGTAGGAAGAGGAATACCCATCATTATTGCGAGAAATTGAGACATATGGAGAATAAACTAAGAACCAAACCTATGTAAAATATTGTCATAAAATATGTTTGCCAAGTGGTTTGAAATAGTTTTTCTCAGAGATTGCATTGGGAAAATTTATCTCTTCCCCGCCTATTTTTGTGCTTAAATATTAGGGTAGCTCTACTCCAATTGATTTTGAGCTCAACCATAACATTCTTCCTTAAGTTTCAATGATTGGTAGTTTTGTGGGTTGTGCTTAAGAATCAATGGATTGATTGATTATTTCCTTTGTTTAACTCTTTGTGTATGAGTCCATTAATATTTGGAAGAAGGAAACATGATGAGGTGACATTGAATATCATGCTTTGGAATTTTTTATTTATTTTTTTTCGATAGCTTGTATTGTGATAATTTGGATCTTCTCTACCTAGTTTTGCAATTAGCGAATAGGGTAATTGTTATCTTTCCACTATTTGAAGTTGTGCATGGTAATGAATGAGGTTTGTTGATTTTGACCTCAAAATGTAAGGTACAAATTTTATTGTTGTTGATTTCATGCATTGTGTTTCAAAAAAGAAAATGTGTAGAATGCCTCTATTAATTGTTCTTCATTTTCCATGTGATGATTGGCCACTATGATTATTTAATGTTTCATGAATAAATCCATCAATATCTACCTAGAAGAAATGACATGAAAAGGAGTGAGCTTGGATATCATTCTTTGCCCTAGATTTGAGCACTGTTTGTGTAAGATATTTAATGAACTTAATCCCAAATTTTTTGAAAAAATCATAAATAGTTCTTTAAATAACCATTTTTTGTTTTATTTTTCTCTAATTTGTCTATCGTTCCATTGCCATTAAAACTTTGACATTGTGTTTATTTTCCCTTCATGTATTGATTTTCTTATTGTGTTGTATGTATAATTCCCATCTCCATCAAAAAGAAACCTATACATTGATTTAACTGGAGTGGAAGCTATATTGTATATCATTATGAGTACAAAGATATTTTACTTATTTATTTTATTATGAAATATACTTGAATATGTATAATATAGTGGTATATTTACTTATATAATCAACCTTGGCATTAATTATTATTATTTGAAATTTGAGTTAAATGATTTACCATATAATATATTTCAAAAAACATCATGAAAATGTATTTTACATGTTAGTTAAAAACTATCTAATTTTAAAGAATCACAATTGTTTTAATTAATATGATATATAAATTGATTTTTGAAAAGAATGTTTTTGTTATGTTATGCCATTTAAAATAATTATTTATCCTCTTACGTATTAACTTTATAGATATTTTTAACTATTTAAATTATCTTTCTTATATTTCATAGTATGTGTTGAATCATTTACGATAAAGCTTATTTCTTGGGCTATCTGCCATTTAATGCGGTGTGGCATATACTGCCCACCGTTAAATTTAAACGACTTTAAACCTAACGGTCAAAATATACCACACCGCATTAAATAACAAATAACCAAGAAAATAAGACTCGCCATCATTTACAATAACACAGATTTCAAAAATATCAGTAAAACAAATTTTAGATACTAGAAAAACATTTGTATTTGATTATATGAAATATAAAATCACAATTGTTGTAAATAATTTTATGTATAAATTTATATTTGAAAGGAATGTTTCTCTTATGTTTCGAAATTTAAAATAAGTATCCAGTCTCTCAAATATTAACTTTATAACGGTTTTTAACGTTTTATAGCTATCATTCTCATATTTTAGAATATGTTTTGTCCTCTTTGTAAGCCAACTTGAAGTTTTCCTTTAATGATGAATAAATTAATGGTTTGTTTTGTTTTTTTTTATAACTTTTTAGTGTCCACCAAATTTATTTATTGAAAGGAAAAAAGAATTTTACCTTTTTCCAATTTTATTTAAATATGATTTTGGTTTTGTATTTATTATTATTTTGATATTTATTATTTTTCTTAATTTTGGTGGTTCTTATTTTTCTATTAGTAT
>JAXQQM020061433.1:0-50973 GCA_034641835.2 Pinus albicaulis
ACATTGATAGGATGTAAAGGTAAGGGGAGGATTTTTCTTTTGCCATAAAAAATTTGACACTTATGGCAAGACATGACTAACTTTTGAGTGTCTGGGAAAAGGGTGGGCCAATAGTGACCAGATCTGAGGATTTTATTTTCTGTGGTCTTCCAATAGAAGTTTCCTCCACATTCTCCTTCATGCAGCTCATGCATGATTTTTCCTGCATCATCCTCAAGTAAACATTTAAACAAAATTCCAACAGCATTTTTCCAATACAATACCCCATCTAATATGCAATAATTCAAAACTTTCTGTTTCAAAAATCTAGCTTTAGGTTTAGACAAAGAAGGAGGGGCATTGAGATATAGGAGCACATAAATGATGTCAGCATACCAAGGAGAATTAAGAAATGTTTATTTAATGAAAGGAGCAGTGTTCTTCTATTTCTTCCAACGCATCCACCATGTTCATATCTAGTGCCTGGAAGTTTGACTTAGCCATAAGTTTTGCTAATCCCTGCCCTTTAATCAGTTTGGTAGGCTTGATTTCTAATTCATATTCAAGAATAGTAGCAATCCATTTTCCCCTTTTACCATTAGGGTCTTGACTTAGAATATCCTTGACAATAGTATGTGGAATGAAAGCAATTATGTGAGAGTGTAAAATATAGACTCTAAAGTATTTTAATGCTTTCACTAATGCTAAGGCTTGCTTCTCCATGATGTTATATTTGAGAGGAGCACCTCTTAAGGCCCTACTAAAAAATGATATTGGTTGTTCTTGCCCCAAATCATTCTTTTGAAGTAATACTGCAGCTATTGTATGTTCTAATGCAAAAGAAAAAATATAAAAATCTTTGGTGAAATCTTGACTAATCAAGACTGGTGTTTGAGTAAGGGCTTGTTTAACCAGTTCAAATGATTTTTTAGCTTGTGTAGTCCATTTCACACCTACCTCTTTCTTAAGCATGTTGGTTATGTTTCTTAATAGTTCAGCAAGGTTGGGGATAAACCTCCTCAAAAAATTAATCTTTCCAATGAAATATTGTAATTCTTTGAGGCTTCTAGGATGGTTGATTTTCAATATGACATCAATCCTTTTAGGGTCTACTTTGATTCCATATTTTGAAATTATGTGACCAAGAAGTATACCTTCTTGGAGACCAAAGAGTGTCTTCTTGAGGTTCAAAGATAAGCCAAATCTCCTACATTTCTCGAAAAATTTTCTTAAATGAATCAAATGTTCTTCATCAGTCTTTGAAAAAATGGTTATGTCATCAAGACAAATGATTATAAAATAGCCAATGTCTTCTGAGAAGGCTATGTCCATGGCCCTTTGGAAGGTGGCCCCTGCATTCATCAAACTAAATGGCATTTTCACATACATAAAGGTGCCCCAAGGTGTAGTAAAAGCAGTTTTGTGTTGATCACTTGGGAGCACTAACACCTGATTGTAACCTGAGAACTCATCCAACAGTGATACTATTTTTGACCCAACTACCCTTTGAAGTATATGGTCCATCTTGGGCAAGGGGTAGTTGTCTTTTAGGGAAGCTCTATTTAGATTTCTAAAGTCAATCTAGAGCCTTATTTACCTTGTCTTCTGCCTAACAGAAATTAAGTTTGACACCCACTGTGAATATCTAATGGGTACTATAATCCCATCATCATACATTTTTTCAATTTATTTCTTGACTAAAGGTAATAAAACAGGGTTTATTCTCCTTAATTTTTGTTTGAAAGGTTTTTTTTATTTTTCTCAAGAGGAATTTTGTGTTGAATGATGCTAGTGTCATAAGATTTCAGATCTTTGTATCCCCAAGAAAACACATCTCTAAACTCTTTGAATAGCTCTATGTATTGAAATTTTATATGAGATGGGAGAGTGTTGGACAGTTTGATCATTATGGGTTCTGCTAGGTTGCCTATGTTATGTTCTTCTACATCTGTTTCCACAGGCTCCGTTCTTGGTTATTTGGCTACATCATTAAAGTAAAAAAGTTGTTCTAAAGGTGTGAGACCTCTTAAAATTGTATCATTCTTGCATTGTAAAACTTCCAAGTCTTTCTGGTCTACGTTGTCAATTAATTATGCTTCAAAAAGATTCTCATAGTGATTTATATCAGCAGAATATGTTATTTCTATTTCTAGGATTTGTTCATTATTCAAATAGTTTTCTTCATGGATGGTTTCTAATGCTGGTATGGAAAAATCGTTTTTTGATTTTAGGAAATCATCTATGTGTTTGTCAGTGTCAAACACTTTCCAGTTATCCTCATTGTCAGGCACTGCAGGCCTGTGTTTTACCTTTATGTTAAGATGTTCATTTATCTAAGGTACTTGGAAATTGCTGGCATTGAAGGCAAGTTCATTTGCTAGATGATTTTGTAATCTTGGAATGAAAATGAGTTCATATTTTTCAAAGGTCTTTAATAAATCAAGGGCAGCATTTCGATATTCTCCAAGTCTTGGGTTGTTAGCTGAATATTCTCCTTTGACTTGTCTTATGATAAGTTCAGAATCTCCTAGGATTGATATTTTATGGGCTTCTAATTGTTTAAGCAACTGTAAGCCAAGGAGAAGGGCTTCATATTCAGCAACATTGTTGGTGCATGGAAAATATAGTTTATATGAATAACCCTGATTTGTATTTTGAATCCGTACACCTGCCCCTACACTTGTTTTATTACAAGACCCATCAAAGTTTATTGTCCAAAGTATATCTGCCTCATTTTAATTTTCTTGTTGCTATTGATTACCAATGTTTTGTATCTGATTTGAGGGAAGTTGTGATTGTTCTGGTAAACTAATTCCCTCTTTGTTTTCCTTTTCTTCTTGAGTGATTTCATCTTCATTGTATCAGATAAAGGAATCTAAGCTTGACTGAATGGAATATATTGGAGAGTTGTTTGGTTTATCTATGTTTCTCACCATGTATTTCATGTGGGATTCCCTGTATAATCTTTTGTTTTGGTTAAAAAATGGGATGGTGGCATAAGACATGTCCATTTTAAGGCTCCCCTGAATTTTGGCTCCCCGTGATCTTGATAAGAGCATGCCATACTTTGGGGGAATGTCAGCTACTACTATGTCCATAACTAGACTCTTGGCAGAGATCTGAGATAAGTTTACACATAAATATTTGATTAAACCCAAGCATTTGACTCTGCTTGAATCAAAGGAATACAAATCCTTGTATGGTTTAGTAATTTCTAAGCCTAAGCTTTCCATTACTACTTTGGGCATAAGATTATGTGAAGCTCCAGAGTCTAACATGGCATTGTGTAATATCCTATCATGTATATTCAAACTGACATAGAAGGGAGGAAAAACTCCTTCTTGGTATTTTCCTTCAACTTCTGGACCAAACAACAACTCAGGTTTGTCATTTGTCAAGTTTAAAGTATCAGTGTCACTTCCTAAGTTCAAGGCTTTCAAAACATGGTTTTTGTACACTTCTTGGGTCACTAGTTCAGCTAGGGGTATGGTGATCTTTATCTTGGCAATCTCTCCCTCAAATTTGAAAGGAAGAATTGATTTTGTTATATTTACATCTGTTTTTTCAACTGAATTCCTTTCAGCAATTATGATTTGTTGAACTTTGTTTGGATTGCTATTTGGGAAAACTTTGTTAGGGCTCATAGCTGAAGTGCTAGGGTTTCTTTGTTCAACTTTTGGCTGGCTGCTTTTTTCAACATTTGGCTAGATTTTTTTTTCAAAATTTTACTGGTTACTCTTCTCTTTGTTTAAATTTGGTTTCTTAGCCAAAATGTTGGTTTTCTCTGCTGTTTTCTTAGGCTTATTTTCTGCATTTTTCCTAACAACAGTGCTAGTGTTTTTATCTTTTGAGTTGTCTATGTTCCATTTTCTCCTAAGATCATATAGTTTGTGCACATCCATGATTGCATTCTCAAACCCCAATCTATAATCATCAGAATCCTCATATGTATCTTCATTTTGTTATGAGGAGAAGAAACCTTGTTCTTCTTCAGTGAGGTAAACATCATCCCCACTGTCTGATCCAATCAAGTTTATATGATCCTCTCACAACCTTTCAATCTTCATTTCTTCCTCTTGATATACATAGTTTTGTTGGAAGGGAGGTCTAATTTGTTGGTCATTGTCTCTTTGCCTATCTTGATTATTTTCTCTTCTGAAATTTTAATTTCTATTTTTGTTTTGGGGGTTGTTTTTATTTTCTCTTGGTGGCACTTTATCATTCAAGTTGATCTTTTCAAGCATCCTCTCCATTGCCTTCACTAGGTTGTCAATTTTGGTATTAGAGGATGAGTTTGAGGGTGCAGTGTCATCTTTATAAGTCACCCTATTCTCTGATCTTAACCTAGGTATTTTCTTAATTAAGTTTTCTTCTACACTTACAGCTCCCTTCTACATGTCTTCTAGATTTAAATAATCTCTCTCCCTTAGTTGATAGGCCATATCAACATCAAAACCCTCAGGATATTTTACTAAGGCTTGCCTTGGGGAGGTTTCATGTGAGGTGGAGTAATAATGAACAATTTATCCCTGATTTCTTTTAATACTGCTATACTCTACTAATATTTGGAGAGGGTTGCTTTTGATTTCCCATTTGTTTATAAATGCTTGATTTAAAGAGGGAAGGTCATTGATGCTATTAGGAGTTAAGCCTTTAAACCACTTCTTTACTTCTGCTCCCAAACTTTGAGCAAATATTCTCATATTTATGGTCTCATCTTCTATTTCCATATAATCAAAATCATCTTCCATCCTATCTACATTTTTTTTAGCTGTGGTAGATTCTTTTCTAGTGAAATGGGAAATTTTAGAATGATAGTCATTTGGCAAGGGAGCCATAGGTTGTTGTAACACTAATGGGGCATACCATGCTACCATGATTAGAAGAAAGGTGGATTTACAAGGGGTGGATTTACAAGAGGGAAAGTGGGCTGAAATTGAGTGTTTTGAACAGTGGTAGTATGGATTGGAGTGGAAGAAACACTTGGGCCAGCAAACTGGTTTTGAGCAGATTTGCTATGGAAAAGGCTAAAGTGATGAAGAAGCTGGGAATCAAAAGGAGTATAAGGTGAGGCTTCTCTACTAAAACTCTACTGCAAATCTACAATTTCAAGATCAGCTTGGTTTAAATCACCTTGAGACCTAGTTCTACAGATGTTCTTTATATGATGTAAGTCAAAGTGTAAATCCTGTAAGACAACAAGGTTTTCAGGGACATATTTTGTTCCTAAGAGGCTTCTATTAGCAGCTAATTTTCAAGATTTAGAAGTTTTCCACAAAATATTCTTTGGATTTTCAACTATTATAGGAGGATTAGGGTCTGGATGAGATCTAGTGTTGATCCTATGTGAAGCCAGAATGCTTTTTCAAAAATGAGAGAGGCTGAAGTTTTTTAGGACTGTTTTGAAAGTATTTCCTCTCACAATGTCTTATCTAGTATGGGACTAGGCTTCTAAACTTCCTCAAGGCTGGTTAACACAATCTTAAGGAAATCTGGAGATCTAGATGGGTAATAGGCCTACTGGGGCTAGTGGAGTCGCCAAGTGGAAAATTTTTAGCTTTTGCTGAAGGTAAAATGTCTTATGGTTCCACCACCAAGTTTATTATGAATCCAATCTGAAATATTTTTGCATTTTGTATATTTCTATGGTTATGAGAGTGTCCTATGTCTGATCTTAACACTTAGCTAAGGTGCTCAAACAAACTTGTCTACTCTATGGCCTGCTAGATGATTTTTTTAGATATTTGTAGGACTAAAGAGTTTATAATGGTTTTCTAGGCTATCATAGATTCAATATGTCCCACCATGATTGCCGTTATGTTGGTGTCCTGTGTTTTGATAATTGGCTAACCAAAAGACAAGGCAACATCAGAACCAATCTTTAGAGTTCCAGGAGCTAGTCCTCCTGTTCTTAGAGAGGGATCTCTCAAGTTGTTTGCAAAGATATGTCTTGTTTTCTTTTAAATATTGATTTTAGACTAGTTATTAAGTGCAGGTGTTTGTTAGTTTTTTTGGTTGAATTGGTACAACAGAACATGAAGGGTCTGGGAAAGATAGGTAGAAAGAAGAAGTGTCAGATTCATTGGGCAATGGAGTCGAAATGAAGTTGATAACAGGCTCATAAGTGGATATGGGATATCAAAGGGAAAATCTAACTTGGCTAGAGGATCCTTTAGTTTTTGTGAATGAGATGGACATTAATGATTTGAAAAGAGAGTTTGAATTAAAAACAAAGGGAACTTAAAAACACAACTTGAACATAAAGAGGTATTTGATAGATAGGGCTAACCATGAATTCTACAAACCACACTTTAAGAAAATGACGACTTTTAAGACAAATTTTAAAATAAAATCTAAGTTTCGGGAGCACATCCTATTTCCTCAAAGATTTTATTTCAAAGGACTTAGAAAACATAAGAGATTCACTGATAATTGCAGTCATAGAAGAGGGAACACCTAACACATCTATGATCACAACTATAAAGACATTTAAAATAAATTTTCAAGCAGGGACAAAGGGTATGATCAAAAAGACCTCCTTGGCTAACTATAAACAATGGTAATTCAAAGGGAGACTTTAATAATAGTTTTCAAGTGGCAGCAGACAAGCAGGGAAAACCATAAATCATGCTGGAACTAACTATTTGAACTATTAGAGCAATAAACAAGCATGAAGGCTAAAGAGAAAGATTAAAGACTCTAAAATACCTCAGCAGAAGAAAACATAAAACAGTGAAGGATAAATAGGTCTAAGGTGCTTCCAGGAGTCATTTCTTAGCCTAAACTTTTCATCCCACTGTAGTAAGAGTTTATGAAACATAATGAAAACATGAAAGACATCAGACAGTTCAGAATACATCACCAACAGCCAAGCTCAGGGATCCAATGAAAGAGCCTTCTCAAGAACAAGCATGTCACAACATCATCAAGCTTCCAAGACTTCAATTTCTTCTTCAACTTCAACAGACTATGTATTATTTCAGAGAGTTTCAGTATTACAACTAGTGACCAACCAACCCTTTACAATGTGCTCCTCAAGGAGATTTTATAAGAAAATGAGGAGGTGGAAGAGTTCCTAGGGTTGAAATGAAATTAATTCTACACTAAATGCAACTCCTAGCCTTGAAAACCATGCAAGGCACAAGGCAGGAATGCATTGATTTACAACTCTGTTTCATTTACTCTGTTCCTAATTTTTTAGGCTTAGTGGGTAAAAATATTGACTTTAAGGCCTTTTTATCTTTTATAATAACTTTACTGATAGTTTAAAATATTTTTCTTTGCTTGTAATAATTGTTCAGCTGTTTTTAGGCAAATATCTCCTGACTGGGCAATAACTATGCCTTCATTTGATTTATTTGTGTTGTAGGTGGGACTTTGGTAGCTGGGGGATTCAATTAGCCCCTTTGATGTGGCAGTGGAGGCCTTTTACTGATATTTCCCTTTATTTTTGTCTTAAAAACACTTCTGATTTCTTTCTTGGTCTATGTTTAGGCTTAACCAACCTTAATCTTTGTTTCAGGTCTTCATTTTCTGATATTTTCTTTATTTATTTAAACCTTAATATTAAAACTCTGATCTTCAGGCTTATTCATTAATCCTTCTTTAACCTTGATTTCTTCACTGATACACTTTGTTGTTCTTTGTTGATACATGTGGCTTTATGTAGATGGAGGGTTTTTGTTAAACCCTAGATCATGCTCCATTTGATTTAAACCTGGATTTATTACCCTGTGGATCCTTTATTCTTTGATTTTAAGCCACAGAATCATCATTCTGGGCTGGACTGGTCACCTGTATGTGACAGTGGAAGAACATAGAATAGTCACCGTAAAAAAAAAAAAACCCTGCAAAACACACAAACTCATTATGAAACCCTACGGAATTGGGTTAAGACTGCTTCAAAGGTTTAATGGAGGGGATGGAGCTATGCGAAATGGAGGAATTTGCACCAAAAATGGAGAAAACCCTTGGCAGAAATGAAATAGGTGCAAATGGAGTTTGGGCGCAACAGTGAACATGAACCGTTGATTTAGAACGATCGACGATGGAGATCGTTTGATGGAGTTTTTGGGAGAAATAGATGGAGGCAAATGAATTGGGGTTGTGATATAAAATTGGCCATTAGATTAAAATAATGAAATTTTGTGATCAATTGATGAAGTCTTTCAGGAGCGAATTAGATGAAAAGTAAATGAGGGCAAGATTAAGTCAGGACTATATGATCTCAGAGATTGACGGCCAGGATTAAAAGATGAAAATCAAAGTGGCGAGGGTGGTGGTAAAGTGGAAAACCAGCAATGGTTTTCACGTTTCATTTGGGAGGTAAGTGGTTTGCCCAAAAAAAATGCGATACAATACAATGTTTGACACCTGTCCCTCCTAAAACCACTCTTTTTGCAAAAAAAATTGGTGTTAACTCTCGGGCGCAAAAAATTTGTGAAACGCATCGTCCGCCATCAGATCAGAGGCTGTAGATCCAACGGTGCGGATCGCATGCGACGGGGAAAGTTGCGCAAGTGGGGGGTTCTGGTGGGACCAACATTAGTTTTGTCGTGTAGTGGGAAAGTTAAGTGGCGGGGCAGAAATTCAATGGAACAATTGGTTTTATCGGGTTAAACCCCGATCATTGGATTTTTCGGATGGAAGGTCATGATTAGAAGAAGAGGTGGGTTTTATGAATGGAAGAAAAGGTAAGGCAGGGGATCGGGCGGAAAGATAAGGCGCGATCACCATTGATCTATGTAGATCAATGGTCCACATTCATTCTTAAAATTGAACTGTCGGGGTGAAAAAATAGAAGGGAAATAAGTTTTTGGAAAGGGTTTAAGGCCTTTAGCGCCCGACTGTGGGGCTTTAGGTCACATGAGGAAATTGGTTTTGAAGGAAATAAGCCCTCAGGGGCAGGGCTTATAACCTATATAATGTAAAAAGGGTGTTTTTAGGCTTAAAAACAGGGTTTTTAAGCCAAACTGGGGGTTCCGATAGGTTAAAGGAGGCATTTTAAAACCAAATAAAAGGGAAATATAAGGTTTAAAGGAGGGTTTTGATGATTTGAGAATCAAATGAAGGTTAAATGGAGGGATTTTATGAAGGGAATAATGGGTGAAAAATGGGGTTTGTTTATGAGTAAAGGAGGAGTGAAAATGATGAAAAATGGAGTTTTAAGCATTTTTTCTCTTGGTGGACAACAGGTTCTTTAGGAGTAAAAGTGAAACAACAGTGAAGATTAAATCAAAGGGTAAAGATCTTCATAAGACTTTAAGAACTAACAATTTGAACATGAATTGTTTCTTAAAGGATAAAAGAGATTTAGCCACCATTTGATATGGAAAATTTAATAGGTGGCTAAAAGGGTAAAATCAAAGTTAAAGTTAGTTTAAGGTTCAAGTTACGGGTTTTGTTAGGTTAAGGTTATGTTAAGTTAAATGTTAAGGTTAAGGTTACGTTAAGGTAAAGGTTATGGTTAGGGTTAGGGTTATGGTTAAAGTCAAGGTTAAGGTTAGGTTAAGGTTATGGTCAAGGTTAGGGTTATGTTATAGTTAAGGTCAAGGTTAAGGTTAGGTTAAGGTTAAGGTTAAGGTTAAGGTTAAGGTTAAGTTAAGGTTAACATTAAGGATTTGGTTAAGGTTAAGGTTATAGTTAAGGTCAAGGTTAAGGTTATGGTTATGGTTAAGGTTAAGGTTAAGGTTAGGTAAAGGTTAATGTTAAGGGTAGGTTATAGTGACGGTTAATGTTAAGACCCATAACCTTAAACCTTAACCTTAACCTAACCTTAAACTTAACCTTATCTTAGCCTTAAGCTTAAGCTTAACCTAACGTAACCTTAACCTTAACTTTACCCTTAACCTTAATTTAACCATAACCTTAACCTTGACCTTAACTACAACCTAACCCTAACCTTGACCAAACCCTTAACATTAAACTTAACCTTAACGTAACCTTAACCTTAATTAAACCCTTAACCTTAACCTTAACCTTAACATTAACATTAACCTTAACCATAAACTTACCCTAACCATAAACTTAACCTTACCCTTAACCTTGACCTTAACCTTAACCTCAACCTTGACCTTGACCTTAACCTAACCTTAACCTTAACCTTAACCTTATCTTACCCTTAACCTAACCCTAAACTTGACCTTGAATTTACTCTTAGCCCAACCTTAACCTTAACCTTAACCTTAACCTTAACCTGACTAAAACCATAACCTTAACCTTAACCTAACCTTTACCTTGACCTTAACTATAACATAACCCTAACCTTGACCAAACCTTAACCTTAACCTTAACTTAACATTAACCTTAACCTTCCCATAACCTTAACGTTAACCATAACCTAGCCTTAAACTTGACCTTAACTATAACCAAACCCTAACTTTGACCAAACCCTTAACCTTAACCTTAACCTTTACCTAATATTAACCTTAACCTAAGCATAAACTTACCCTAACCTTAACCCTAACCCTAACCTTAACTTTACCCTTAACCTAACCTTAACCTTAACCTAACATCAACCATAACCTTAACCTAACCTTAACATTAACCTTACCCTTAACCTTATCTTAACCTTACGTTAACCATAACCTTAACCTTGAGCTTAACTATAACCTAGCCCTAAGCTTGACCAAACCCTTAACCTTAACCTTAACCTTAAATTTACCCTTAACCTAACCTTAACCTTAACCAAACCCTTAACCTTAACCTTGACCTTAACTATAACCTAGCTCTAACCTTAACTTTGAATTTAACCCTAACTTAACCTTAACCTTGATTTTACCTAACCAAAGTTAAGGTTAAAGTTGAGGTTAAGGTAAAGGTTAAGATAAGGTTAAGGTTAGGTTAAGGTTAAGGTTAAGGTTATGGGTTTAGTCAAGTTAAGGTTGTTAGGTCCCTATATTACTAGTATAGTCCCTTATTGTTGTTAGTGTAAGCCCCTTATTGTTATTATTGTGCCCTTAAATTATTATTGTTAGGTCGGCTAGGATTACATTGTGGCCCCACTAGGATTACATTATGGCCCCACGAACTCCTATATATAGAAAGGAGGTTTTGTAATTTGTATCATCCAAGAATTGTTCATTTATGAAATGTATTAGAGGTTGCCCCCTAGAAGTGACTTATTTATAAGGCGTTGATATCTCTTTTCTTCTATTTTTGGAGCTGTTTAAACAACATTTGGTATCAGAGCTTTGGATTCTAGAGTTTCGCTGCTCCAAACAGGTCATCATGGGATTTTCGCCATAACTTTTTTTCTACGAAGTTTCAGAAGCTAAAATCTTTAGTGTACGAAGCTGAAATCCCGAGGAACATCGTTAAGATATTTTAGAGCTTGGTTCACAATATTGTTAGAGATATGATATATAGAATGTAGGTATTTTTGCAGGCTCCACAATTTAATATAAAAAGGTCAGCGTGGTATTTGTGCTATAGATTTTTTTCTACGAAGGTTCAGAATCTAAAATTTTTAGAACATGAAGTTACAATCCTAAGGAAACTCATCAAAAAATTTTAGAGCTTAGTTCACAATATTTTATGAGATATGATCTGTGGAAGGTAGTGATTTTTCAGGCCCCTAAATTTCATCTCAAAGAGGTGATTGTGGGAAAATCGACATAACTCTTTCTCTGAGCATCGGATTGGAGTGCTGTAAAAAGTGGTAGCAAGTAAATAGACTATAGTGTCTTTGATATCAATTTTACTGCTAAAAAATGAAACAGTGGCACATGGAAAGTTATACAAGTTCGCTCTACTGAACCTGTCCATAATTAGGTCATTGTGGGAGATTGGACATAACTTTGTCTTGGAGAATCCAAATCAAGTCATACCTGTGGCATTCGAAAGATAACTTAGAAGGCTACCTTAGTACCCAATTTTAGATATTAAAGAGTCACAATAAAAAATATAATCCAATTTTAATATCGAGCTCCTCAAAATCAAGAAAAAGGTGTGTATTATTTTTTACAAATTGCATAAGTCTTGTTTGAAGAATCAATTTGAATTGATTCCAAGGGCATATTGTAGAATATCTATCAGTATTGGGTTAAAAAAAAATTCCCCGTAAAAATAATTCAACACCCATTAAGCCTTCAGAAGCCTCTACTATGACTCATGAAGATGAAGAATTGCAACATGATCTATCAAAATTACAAGAGCAAGTGCACCAAATCTCGCTCTCGCAAAGAGCAACAAAAAATGAAATAGATGTTTATAAGAAATGCGTGGAATCTAAGATAGATGGTATGGAATCTAATATGGATGACATGGAAGCTAATATTGATGAAAAAATGAAATACAACATGGAAAACATGAAGAATGATCTAAAAGCAGACATGGAAGGTTTGGCAAATTTGATACAAGAAATGTTTCCTAATGGTGAAAAGATAGTAGAGGAAACTCATCATGAAAACAAAATAAATGTTAATTGTGACTTCATAAACCCTAATGTTGGTGGGAAGAACCCTAACCTTACCCTAACCATAACCTTAACTTAACCTTAACATAACCTTAACCCTAACCATAACCTTAACCTAACCTTAACCTTAGCCTTAACATTAACCTTACCTTAACTATAACCTAATCCTAACCTTGACCAAACCCTTAACCTTAACCTTGACCTTAAATTTACCCTTAACCTAACCTTACCCTTAACCTTAACCAAACCCTTAACCTTAACCTTAACTTGAACCTTAACCCTAACCCTAACCTTAACCTTAACCTAACCTTAACCTTGACTTTACCCTTAACCTTAAGCTTAATCTGACTAAACCCATAACCTTAACCTTAACCTTAACCTACTTAACCTTGAACTTAACTATAACCTAGCCCTAAGTTTAAGTTTAAGGTTAAGGTTAGGTTAAGGTTAAGTTTAAGGTCAAGGGTTTGGCAAAGTTAAGGTTAAGAGTAAGATAAGGTTAAGGTTAGGTTAAGGTCAAGGTCAAGGTCAAGGTCAAGGTTAAGGTTAAGGTTAAGGTCAAGGTTAAGGGTAAAGTTAAGGTCAAGGTTAGGGTTAGGTTGTGATTAAGGTTAAGGTTAGGTTAAGGGTAAAGTCAAAGTTAAGGTTAAGGTGAAGGTTAAGGGTAGCGTTAAGGTTAAGGGTTACGCCTTAACCTTAACCTTTACGTAACTTTAACCTTAGCCTTAAACTTTACCTAACATTAACCTTAACCTTAAATTTAACCTTAACCTTGACCTTAAGGGTAAGTTTTGGTCAAGGTTAGGGTTAAGTTATAGTTAAGTTAAAGGTTAAGGTTAGGTTAAGGTTAAGGTTAATGTTAAGGGTTTGGTTAAGGTTAAGGGTAAAATTTAAGGTTAAGGCTAAGGTTAAGGGTAAAAGTTAAGGTTAAGGTTAAGGGGTTAAGTTTAGGTTAAGGTAAAGTCAAGGTTAAGGTTAAGGTTAAGTTAAGGTTAAGGTTAGGTTAAGGTTAAGTTAAGGGTAAACTCAAGGTTAAGGTTAAGGTTAAGGTGAAGGTTAAGGTTATAGTTAAGTTAAGGTTAAGGTTAAGGTTATGGTTAAGGTTAAGTAAGGTTAAGGATAAGGTTAATGGTAAAGATAAGGTTATGGTTAAGGTTACGTTAAGGGTAAAGTCAAGGTTACGGATAGGATAATGTTAAGGTTAAGGTTATTATTAAGGTAAGGTTAAGATAAGGTTAAGGTTAAGGTTAGGTTAAGGTTATGGTTAAGGTAATGTTAAATGTAAAGTTAAGGTTAAGATTAGGTTATGGTTAAGATACGTTTAAGGGTAAGGTTAAGGTCAAGGTCAAGGTTAAGGTTAAGGTCAAGAGTAAGGTCAAGGTTAAGGTTAAGGTTATGGTTATGGGAAGGTTAACATTAATTTTATGGTTAGGGGAAAGTTAAGGTTAAGGTTAGGGTTAAAGTTAGGGGAAGGTTAATGTTAAGGTTAAGGTTAAGTTAAGGTTAAGGTTAAAGTTTTGTCAAGGTTAGGGTTAGGTTATGGTTAATGTTAAGGTTAGGTTAAGGGAAAATTCAAGGTTAAGGTTATGGTTATGGGAATGTTAAGGTTAAGGTAAGGTTAAGGGTAAAGTCAAGGTAAAGGTTAAGGTTAAGGTTAGGGTTAAGATTATGGTTATGGGAAGGTTAAGCTTAAGCTTAAGGTTAGGTTAAGGTTAAGGGTTTGGTCAAGGTTAGGTTAGGTTATAGTTAAAGTTAAGGTTAAGGTCAAGGTCAAGGTTAAGGTTAAGGTGAAGGTGAAGGTGAAGGTTAATGTTAGGTTAAGGGTAAGGTTAGACTTAGTGTTAATTTATAGTTAAGTTTATGGTAAGGGTAAGGTTAGGGTTAGCTTATAGTTAAGGTTAGGGTTAGGTTAAAGTTAAGGTTAAGGTTAAGGTTAAGGTTAGGTAATGGTTAAGGTTAAGGTTAAAGTTAAGGTTAAGGTTAAGGGTTTGGTCAAGGTAAAGGATTTGGTTAAGGTTAAGGTTAAGGTTAGGGTAAAGGTACAAACCCTTAACCTTAACCTTACCCTTACCCTTACCCTTAACATTAACCTTAAACTTACTAAACCCGTAACCTTAACCTTAACTAAAATGTAGCCCTAGCCTTCACCAAACCCTTAACCTTAACCTTGACCACACCCTTAACCTTAACCTTAACCTCACTAAACCCATAACCTTAACCTTAACCTTAGCCTTAACTATAACATAACCCTAACCTGGACCAAAACCTTAACCTTAAACTTAACCTTATGCTTAACCTTCCCCTAACCTTAACCCTAACCTTAACCTTAACCCTTAACCTTAACCTTAACCTTAAACTTAACCTTAACCATAACCCTAACCTTGACCAAATTCTTAACCTTAACCTTAACTTGAACCTTTACCCTGACCTTGACCAAATTCTTAACCTTAACCTTAACATGAACCTTTAACCTAACCTTAACCCTAACCCTAACCTTAACTATAACCTAACCCTAACCTTGTCCAAACCCTTAACCTTAACTTTACCCTTAACCTAACCTTAACCTTAACTATAACCTAACCCTAACCTTGACCAAAACCTTAACCTTAACCTGACTAAACTTGTAACCTTAAACTTAACCGTAAACTTACCTTTGCCTTAACCTAGCTTTAACCTTAACCTTCCCCTAACCTTAACCCTAACCTTACCGTAACCTTACCCTTAACCCTAACCTTGACCAGACTCTTATCCTTAACCTTAACCTTAACCTAACCTTAACCAAACCCTTAACCTTAACCTTAAACTTACCCTTAACCTTCACCTTAACCTTAACCTTAACCTGACTAAACCCGTAACCATTAAACTTAACCTCACCCTTAACCTTCACCTTAACCTTAACCTTGACTTTACCATTAACCTAACCTTAAATATAACCTAACCCTAACCTTGATCTTAACTTTACCCTTAACCTTGGCCTTAACCTTAACCTTAACCTTTACCTTGACCTTAACCTAACCTTAACCTTAACCTTAACCTTAACCTTAACTTTAACCTTATCTTACCCTTAGCCTAACCTTAACCTTAACTATAACCTAACCATCACCTTAACCAAACCTTAACCTTAACCTTAACCTAACCTTAACCTTCCCCTAACCTTAACCCTAACCTTAACCTTAACCTTAACCTAACTTTAACCTTAACATAACCTAACCTTAACCTTAACCTTAACATTAACCTTAACCAAACCCTTAACCTTGACTTTAACCTTAACTGTAACCTTAACCTTAACCTGAATAAACCCATAACTTTAACCTTAACCTAACCTTAACCTTAACCTTAACCTGAGGTTAATATTATCATTAAGGTTAAGGGTAAGGTTAAGGTTAACGTTACGTGTTTAGTCAGGTTAAGGTTAAGGTCAAGGTTAAGGTTAGGTTAAGGGTAAAGTTAAGGTTAAGGGGAAGGCTAATGGTAAGGTTAAGATTAAGGTTACGGGTTTAATGAGGTTAAGGTAGGGTTAGGTTATAGTTAAGGTTAAGGTTAGGTTAACGATAAATTTAAGGTTAAGGTTAAGGTTAGGTTAAGGTTAAGATAAGGTTAAGGGTAAGGTTATGGTTAAGGTTAAAGGCTAAGGTTAAGATTAGGTTAAGGGTAAAGTTAAGGTTAAGGTTAGGGTTAAGGTTAGGGGAAGGTTAAGGTTAAGGTTAAGGTTATAGGTTTAGTCAGGTTAAGGTTAAGGGTTTGGTCAAGGTTAGGGTTAGGTTTTACGGGTTTAGTCAGAATAAGGTTAAAGTTAAGGGTTTGGTCAAGGTTAGGGTTAGGCTATAACCTTACCCTTAACCTTAACCTTGACATTAACTATAACCTAACCCTAATCTTGACCAAAACCTTAACATTAACCTATACTTAACCTTAACCTTGACCTTAACCTTAACCTTAACCTTCACCTTAACCTTAACTATCACCTAAACCTAACCTTAACCTTATCGTTAACTTTACCTAGAACCTAACCCTAACCTTGACCTTAACTATAACCTTAACCCTAATCTTAACCTTAACCTTACACTAATATTAACCTTAACCTAACCTTAACCTTGACTTTACCCTTAAACTAACCTTAACCTTAACCTTAACCTAGCCTTAAACTTACCTTAACCTAACTTAACCTTAACATTGACCTTGAACTTAACCTTAACTTTAACTTTACCCTTAACACAACATTAACCTTAACTATAACCTAACCCTAACCTTGACCTTAACTTTACCCTTAACCTTGACCTTAACCTTAACCTTAACCGAACCTTAACCTTAACCTGACTAAACCCTTAACCTTAAACTTACTCTTAACCTTAACCTTTACCCTTAAGGTTAGGTTAAGGGTAAAGTGAAGATTAAGGTTATGGTTATGGGAAGCTTAAGGTTAAGGTTAAAGTTAAGGTTAAGCCTTAAGCTTAAGCTTAAACTTAGCCTTAACCTAACTAAACTCAAACCTTAAACTTAACCTTCACTTTACCCTTAACCTAATCTTAACCTTAACCTTGACTTTAACCTTAACCTTACCCTTAGCCTTCACCTTAACCTCGACCTTAAACTTAAATATAACCTAACCTAACCCTAAGGTTAAGGTTAAGGTTAAGGTTATGGGTTTAGTAAGGTTAAAGTTAAGGTTAAGGTTAAGTTAATGTTAAGGTTAAGGTTAGGTTAAGGTTAAGGTTAAGGTTAAGGTTAAACCTAACCTTTGTTTTACCCTTAACCTTGACTTTACCCTTAACCTTATCTTAATCTTAACCTAACATTAACCTTAACCTTGACCTTGACCTTAACCTTAACCTTAACCGTAACATTAACCTAAACCTTGACCTTAACATTAACCTTAACCCTAACCTTAACCTAACCTTAACCTTAACCTTAACCTTAACTTAACCTTATCTTACCCTTGACCTTAATTTTAACCTAAAAACCTAACCTAAAGTAACCTTAACCTTAACCTTCCCATAACCATAACCTTAACCTTCACTTTACCCTTAACCTAACCTTAGCCTTTAACCTTAACCAAACCCTTAACCTTAACTATAACCTAATCTTAACCGTAACCTTAACCTTAACCTTCACAATAACCTAACCTTATAGTGAAGGTTAAGGTTAAAGTTAGGTTAAGGTTATGATTAAGGTTAGGTAAAGGTTAATGTTAAGGGTAGGTTATAGTGAAGGTTAAGAATAATATTAATGTTAAGACCCGTAACCTTAAACTTCACCCTTAACCTTAACTTTAACCTTAACCTTAACCTGACTAAACCCGTATCCTTAACCTTATCCTTAACCTTAACCTTGACCTTAAATATAACCTAACCTAACCTTAAACCTAAACTTGACCTTAACGTTAACCTAAACCTAACCCTAACCTTAACCTTAACCTTAAACTTTACCTTAACCTTAACTTTAACTTTATCTTAACCTTGAATTTACCCTTAACCTAACCTTAACCTTAACCTTATCTTAACCTTATCCTGACCTTAACCTTAACCTGACTAACCTTAAAGGGTAAATTTAAGGTTAAGGTTAGGTTAAGGGTAAAGTCAGGTTAAGGGTAATCTTAACCTTAACCTAACTTAACCCATAACCTTAATCTTAAGCTTCCTATAACCATAACCTTAACCTAACCTTAACCTTACCCTTAACCTTAACCTTAACTATAACTTAACCCTAACCTTAACCTTAATTTAACCTTAAACTTATCTTAAACTTAACTATAACCTAACCCTAACCTTGACTAAACCTTAACCTTGACCTTAACTTTACCCTTACACTAACTTTAACCTTAACCTTAACCTTGACCTTACCCTTAAACTTACCATAGCCTTAACTTTAACCCTTAAACTTAAGTTTACCCTTGACCTTGACTTTAACCTTAACCTTCCCCTAACCTTAACCCTAACCTTGACCTTAACCTTAACCTTAACCTTAACCCTCTCCTGACCTTAACCATAACCTTAACGTTAACCTTAACCCTTAGCTTTAAGGTTTAGGTTTGGTCAAGGTTAGGGTTAGGTTATAGTTAAGGTTAAGGTTAGGGGAAGGTTAAGGTTAAGGTTATGGTTAGGCTAAGGTTAAGGTTAAGGTTAACCTAAGGTTAGGGTTAGGTTAAGGTTAAGGTTAAGGTTAAGGCTAAGGTTAGGTTATAGTTAAGGACAAGTTTAAGGGTATGGTTAAGGTAAGGTTAAGATAAGGTTAAGGTTAAGGTTATGGTTAAGGTAAGGTTAAGGGAAAATCTAAGGTTAGGCTATAGTTAAGGTTAAGGTTAAGGGTTTGGTCAAGGTTAGGGTAAGGTTATAGTTAAGGTTAAGGTTAAGGGTTTGGTCAAGGTTAGGGTAAGGTTATAGTTAAGGTTAAGGTTAAGGTTAAGGTTAAGGTTCAGAGTTTGGTCAAGGTTAGGGTTAGGTTATAGTTAAGGTTAGGTTAACGTTAAGTTAAGGGTAAAGTTAAGGTTAAGCTGAAGGTTAAGGTTAAGGTTAAGGTTAGGGTAAATTTAAATTAAAGGTTAAGTAAGGGTGAGGTTAAGGTTAAGGTTAAGGTCAAGGTTAGGGTTAGGTTAAGTTAAGGTTAAGGTAATGATTAAGGTTCAGGTTAAGGGTAAGGTTATCGTTAGGTTAAGGTTAAGGTTAAGGTTAGGTTAAGGTTAAGATAAGGTTAAGTTTAAGGTTAAGTTTAAGGTTAGGTTAAGGTTAGGGTTGAGGTTAAGGTTAGGTTAATGTTAGGTTAAGGTTAAGGTTAAGGGTTTGGTCAAGGTTAACCTAACTTCAAGGTTAGGGTTAGGTTATGGGTAACGTTAAGGTTAGGTTAGGGTAAAGTCAAGGTTAATTTTAAGGTTAAGGTCAAGGGGAAGGTTAAGGTTAAGGTTAGGGTTAGGTTAAGTTAAGGTTAGGGTTAAGGTTAAGGTTAAGAGAAAAGTTAAGGTTAAGGTGAAGGTTAAGGGTAAAGTTAAAGTTAAGGTTAAGGTTAGGGTTAGGTTATAGTTAAGGTCAAGGTTAAGGTTAAGGTTACGTGTTTAGTAAGGTTAAGGTTAAGGTTAAGGTTAGGTTAACGTTAAGGTTGAAGTTTAAGGATACAGGTCTTAAGCTTAACTATAGTGCTCAACTTAGTGTTCCTAAATTGAGTTCATTAATTGTCAACCAGGGCTAGTAATCTGCTGAAGTGAGGTGCACTATATGTGCCTAGGTATTTGTTTCCCACTACGTTGTGTTGAGTGTTTTTCTGATGTTTTTGGTTTTGTGGTTTTGTGTTAGAAAGGAAAAGAACTAAGTGTTGGAAAAGAGCAGTTGTTGGTCACACTAAAACAGAGCAAAACCTATTCTAAACTATGTATGGCACTAAAGAACAAAAAATGCAAAGCTTGATAATGACTCATAAATCACAACATGAATTCAATAACTCATAACATGAACTTATCCAATTCATTCATTAGAAATATGTTGGAATAGCTTGAGAAAAGGACAAGTTTAGTGCAACTGAGGTTCTCCTAAGTAAACAATCATATTACAATATTATAAAGAATCTCATCCATGGCTAGAAGTTTATTGGAACACAATTGGAAAATATTATTTGTAGCGCAATAAGATTTCTACTCTGAATTAACTTGTCATTCTAAGATTAATCCATTCTGCAACTCAACTTGTCACTACTAAAGCCTTATTCGAAAGTTGGAGACTTTCTAGAATAGTTTTTTGGGAAAAAGCTTATTTGTGAAATTGCAAAAGATTTCAAAACAATCAAGGCCTTAAATTGATATCACTAATTCCTGTCCATATGATGATGCATTAATAGAAAGTCAGAACAAGAGTAGTTTGTAAAAAATGAAGGCCGTGAATTCTAATTTTGACAGTTAATACAACTTAAAGAACAATGGATAACACTGAACTAGAATGCAATTGATCAAACTTGAAACACAGTGACCACAACTAAACTAGAATGCCATTAACCTAACTTGAAATACAGGGAACTGAAGCTGAACTAGAATTCCACTAATCTAACTTGAAATACAGTGAACTGAAACTGAACTAGAATGCCACTAATCTAACTTGAAATACAGTGAACTGAAACTGAACTAGAATGCCACTAATCTAACTTGAAATACAGTGAAAAAAATTGAACTAGAGTGCCATTATCAAACTTGAAATATAGTGACAGAATTAAACTAGAGTGACATCTACCTCCGGAGTATTTCAACTGAACTAAAATGCAACTAATTCTATGAAATACTACAACCCTATCTCATTCAATATGAGTGATATTTTGGAATAGTTTGTAAAAAAAAGTCTGGCTGTATGATTCAATGCAAATGAGCATAAAAGCATAAATTTCAACAAAACGCAGTAAGCTCAAAAGCACCACAGCTATGTCTCATTCGGAGTTAATGATATTTTGGAAGAGATTAATAAGAACAAGACTAGCTATAACAACTGATGTAATTGAACACAAAAACATAAAGTTCAAATAAATGCAACTAACTCCTAAAATACTATAGTTATACATCATTCAATATTAGTAGTATTTTGGAATAACTCGTAAGAACAAGAATAAACTGTAGCATCCAATTCTAGTGAATATAAAACACAAGTTTAGACAATTGCTTAAACTAAGAATGCAGTTACTTATCTAAACCATATGAGCAAAGATTTTCAGGTAGCAGGGGCCCTCTACCACCGGATTAGCATGCAAATCTACTCAATATTGACTTATCTCTTGCAATAAAGTGATGCTTCTTTCATTAAAGGAGAAAATACTTCAAAACAGAGTGTTACGGTCTTCTGAAATCTAGCAACCAAAACGAAATCTAGCTAGCTGTCTCTCGGTCTCCCGAGCCATACTTATAACAAAATTACATAACTGTCTTTGAGATAACATAGGGATAAGTTTATTTCCAAATTAAAATCAAACTAGAACTCTGGTGGTGGTCTCGTACTATGATTAAGGACATCTATACAGTCCTTGTCCTATTAGAAGTCTATCTCCTAGTTTTGGTTTCCCACATGCATAACCACCTATAGAATTCTGTTCAGACTTCTTGGGGAGCAAGGAATGATGTGGATGAAATCTGGAGTTCACCCATATGCGTTTTTCCCTGAGGTGACACCTGGAACCTACGTAGACATGAAGACAGTTGCGGAATCGGCAACTAGCTACAGAATGTCTGCATTCTGTAGCTAGGTCTAGTCAAAAAGTACTACAACAACAAAATCATGAAAACATAGCCAGTTAGTCATTATATACATTCTTAAATCAATATTAATTAATCCTATTGATCATTTAAGCCTTTAATTCATAAGGGACAAAGGAAATGAAGTGGAATGTGGTGGAAGAAAAGAGCATCTTTGGGGCTCAACATACCCCCACTGCAAGGATTTTGCATGTCCTCATGCAACTATTCCATGTACTCTGAGACCTCTGCTAGGACATCCAACCCTCTTCTTCTGCTTTTCCTGATAGTCAATGGCCTTCCGGGCTTCCTTATGACTAACTTGAATCTCAAATTTGTTAGTGCCCTGCTTAAATTTTTGTTTTTCTTCTTCAATTTTTCACTGGCCTTGTACAACTTTTTCATTTGTAGAGATAGAGTTGAATTCATATCACTTTTCAGCTTAACCTGCTCCTTTAAAATTTCATTCTCATTCTTTATATGCCTATTGAGTACTTCTAACTCATATTTATCTCTTCTTAGCATATCAATTGCAGATTTTGGTGGACTGGGAGTTCTGTCTCTACTTTCTGAAGCTCTCTTCTCTAGTGTCTCAACATAATTGTAAATTTCTTGTTGTGCTGGGTCTATTTCAGGAGCTCCTTCATCAAAATCCTCCTCATACTGATACTCAGGTGATCTAGTAGTAGGTGTTTATTCATCCTCAATGTTTATGATTCCAGTTTGTCTAACCTCTATTTTCTTCAAGTAGGAAAAATGGCAAATTGATTTCCTCATCTAAGAAATGCATCATTAACCGAATATGATAAACATAGAGGGTACCAAATATTCCTTCACAAGTGATAATTTTTTGCAAAATGAGCAACATATTCCTCCATTTGTTTTTCAGTGCTGAGCTAGGAATACCCTTCTTAAAAATGGAAACATCCATACCTAGTGATTTGAGTATTTGCTTCCATGCCTCAGTATGAAATTCCCTATTTTTGAACCACCTTTCTCCTTGTTTGGGTAATTCCGTTGCTTCTGCAATGAAAGCTTCTGTAATAGTGAATTTAACATCTCCTATTTCGACTTCTGCTCCATTGAAGGACCATGCAAATGTTTTAGTTACCTCTTTATGAAAACCATTGAATTTTTCCAAAAATTGCAACCACCCAGCCTACTGAAGCATTTCTTTGATTTGTGGGTAACCCTCCAAGTACTTGGTTCCGATTGGCTCGAATCTTACTATGAGACCCATAACTTCCTTTATCAATACTTCAAATTACTATTCTTCTACTCACGGTGAAAATGGCTGTTAAAGAGATGTTTTTACTCCAAATATGTTTCCTCTGCTTTACAAACCGGAATGGCTAAGAATTGGCTATGGAAAGAAATGATATGGAGTGGTTATGAAATGAGTATAATGTGGTGAGGATGATTCACACGGATTAATGAGTTGAGGGCTATCACAGAAGAAAAGACCGCAGAAAAATTCTCATGTAAATTTCAAAATCACCACTAAATGCTTCGGGCTAATGACGTGACTGATTAGGTCACTTCAGTACTTAACCGTTAAGTTTTTAAATGATGATTAGACATGGCAAGATGGAAGGGATTTTTTCTAAAGTTTTTATGATAGGTTTAATAAGCATGATCAACATGACTAACCAAAATAACTTTTTGAATCATACATGACTTAACTCTACTAAAATTTTCATAATCTGTCGTTATAATAATTTTATAACTTTACCTTTGCCTTTCCTTTGATTTTTTTTGTGATTTTTCATATGCTCTATCCTCCTTTGAAAATAATTGATCTCAGTCCTCATATCTCCTTTGATTTTTCTTGATATCATGGATATGCAGGATCAATTTGCTGCAGATCAAGTGATTACTGGACAGTTCCTTTAGGATCTCTGGCTGTAGAATGTTTGGCTGGCTGCAAAATGTCTGACTGGCTACAGAATGTCTAACTGACGACATAATGTACCTGTAGAAGCCTTGAAACTTGAAATGGAATTTTGTATGGAATGAGTTAAAATGGATAATGAAGTATGGTGTAATGGAGTATGAATGAAGTGAATAATGGAATGAAATGGGTCACAACTATGAAGTGGAGTGAAGTATGAAAAGTGGCCTGCAATTCATGCTGTGTATTATTCAATTGCAGAAACAATCAAGTTTAAAAATCTGAGATGGAAATGAGGTGGACCATGGAATGAAATGAATGAAGTATGGAGTGAAATGGATCATAAGTGAAATGAATCTGCACTTATGATTTTGTAATAGTTGCTTGCAGAAAAAAGAACAAATTTGAAAAGCTAAAGTGTCAGAAAGATTCTGATTTTCACTCTATATTTTCTATATAAACATGCTAATCAGTGATTAGTTTTCATGTTTATACTTTTTTTTTTTTTAATATTTGACTTCAGAAAATTCAATTAAGTTGATGAAGAAGAAAACTTCTTCTTCATTAACTTCACATCACTGTTTTCCTGGAATCTCTTGACAAATTCTTCTCTTGAAAGCGGCTTGTGATACAGCTTCAATCTATGGCCATTCACAAGAAAAGTGACCTCTTCTTCATCTATTGTCCTGATTTTTATTGCTCCATTGTCAAAAAATTTCACAATTTCATATGGTCCAAGCCAATGTGTTTGGAATTTACCTTGAAAATCCTTGAATTTTGAATCAAACAAGAGAGCCCAGTCACATTCTTTTAACTTCTTTTCCTTGATATACTTATCATTCCATCTAGTCCTTTGCTACTGGACTATACTTGTTTTCTGAACTGCATCTTGTCTGATCTCATCCAATTCATTAATATGCTCCAATCTGTGCTTTTGTGCCTCTGTTAGATCAAGTCCTAGCTAAACTGCCATTTTGAAAGTTTGAATCTGGAACTCTATGGGAAACAAAACTTGCTTTCCATAAACAATTTCATAAGGAGTATGGCCTGTTGTGCTTCTCCATGTAGTTCCATAGGCCCACAAGGCTTCAGGAAGCCTATCTGTCCAATCTCTTCTATGTAAATGAACAGTCTTTGTTAGGATCCCTTCAATGACCTTATTAGTAGATTCCACTTGACCATTTGCTTTTGGATGATAAGGAGTATATTTTCTGTGCCTGATTTTGTACCTATCCATCATTTGTTCCACTAGCCTTGATGTGAATTGAGCTCCTTGATATGTAACAATTTCCCTTGGGACACCAAAACGAGTAAAAATATCCTCAAAAAGAAAATCAACTACAAATGCTTCAGTAGCAGAAAGTAATGGCTTGGCCTCTACCCATTTGGTAACATAATCAGTGCAAACTAATATATATTTCTTTTGTCTTGATGGAGGAATAATAGGTCCTACAAAATCCAAAGCCCATTTTTCAAAAGGTTCAATATGTACCTAAGGCTGCAATGGCATCTCACCTGAAGGAGAAGGTTTCCCTACCCTTTGGCAACTGTCACACCTTTTGACATACTCTTTAGCATCTTTAAAAAGGGATGGCCAATAGTATCCTAATTGAAGGACCTTATAAGTTGTCCTTTTATCAGAAAAGTGTCCGCCACAAGGTTCATCATGACATGCTTTGAGAATCTCAGGCATCTCATCTTCCCGAACGCATCTCCTAATGATAAAATCTGGACCTGTCTTGTATAACTCATTAGCAACCCATGAATATTTTGCATTGTCATAAATGATTTTTATTTTATCTCTTGCATTCATTATTGAAGGAAACTTCCCTGAAACTAAATAATTAGCAATGTCAGCAAACCAAGGAGTCTGAGTAGAAATTGAAAAAAGATATTCATCAGGGAATTGATCTTCAACTCGAGTGTTATCTTTGATGTTTTGGAGTCTAGATAGGAAATTAGCTACTATGTTTTGTTTTCCTGGCCTATCTAGAATGGTAATGTTGAATTCTTGTAAAATCAATAACCATCTTATGACTCTGCCATTATTAATTGATTTATTCATTAGATATATAATTGCAGAATGATCTGTGTGAACGAAAGTTTCATAGCATGTTATATAGTGTCTGAATTTGTTTATGGCATGAACAACAGCTAAAAACTCTGAAGGAGTCAAATTTTTACTAGTATAGTAGATGACATAAGTAATCAGGTCTTTTTGTCCGAATACTGCTCCTAGAGCTGTATCTGAGGCATTTGTTGAAATATGAAATGGTAACTTCCAGTTAGGTCCCCTTAAAATAGGTGCTTCAGAGATTTTTGTTTTTAGGGTCTCAAAGGCTAACTGGAAATCGAGATTCCACTTGAATTCACAGTCCTTGGTAAGTAATTTGAAGAGTGGAGATGCTATCTTGGTGAAGTTTTCTATAAACCTTCAATAATATCCTGTAAATCCTAGAAAACTCCTAACATATTTTTGACAACTTGGAATAGATAAGTTAGAGATGACTTCAAATTTTGACTCATCAACTCTAATCCCATCCCCTGAAATGTGATGTCCTAAAACAATTCCTTTAGTAAACATCATAAAGCACTTCTCATGACTCAGTGAAATATTTGCTTCTTTACATCTCTTTAAAAAAATTTCCAAGTTTGCTAAGGCCTCTTCAAATGTGTTTCCATAAACTGTGAAATCATCCATATATACCTCTACACAATCATGTATTAGATCTGAAAAGATTCCTAATACTGCCCTTTGAAATATTGCAGGTGCATTGCATAATCCAAATGGCAATACTCGGTAAGCATAGGTACCCCAAGGACAGGTAAATGTGGTTTTGTCTTGATCCTCAAGTGCTACTTGAATTTGATTATAACCACTAAACCCATCTAGAAATGAGAAGTACTTTTTTCCAGCTAAGGTATCTAACACCTGATCTATGAAAGGTAGGGGAAAATGATCTTTAAGAGTAGCTTTTTTTAATTCTCGGTAGTCAATACATACCCTCCATTTACCATTTTTCTTTGGCACAATTACCAAAGGAGAAACCCACTGACTATCTGAAATAGGATAGATAAAGTTGACATTCAACAATTTCTGCAATTATTCTTTAACAATTTCCCTAAGATTTGGATTCATCTGTCTCTGAGGTTGTCTGATGAGTGCAAGTCTTAGGGCTTATCCCTTTCATATCAGTGTACTCCCATGCATATTCAGAAGAATGTCTTTGTAAGATCTTGACTAACTCTTTTTTTTGAGATTTCTCTAGGTTCTTATTTATGTTCAAAGTTTTGCCTAGAAATATCTCACTTGTAGAGCTGCCAAATTTATCCATGGAATAAAGAGACATCTGTCTTGATGATAAAAACTCAATGTTGGATTATTCTTGAAATTGTTCATGTTTTTATTCCGAAGAGGATTCAAAGTTTTCTAAGGTATTCAAAATTTGGCTATCTTCACTAATTTCTGAAATTGTGAAGAGAGGTTGTAATTCTTCTTCATCCTCTATCCATTGAGTATCATCTAAATTTGTAATTGTATTTGCAGGAGGATACAAAGTAAATTTATTGGTTGAACTACCATCAGAGATGTACATATCACAAGATCTAAAACTAATGAAAGCATCAGCTGTAGCTAACCAAGGTCTTCCTAATATATAATAGGATGCCCTCCTAGATTATTCTTAGGAGTTAGAATCATAAAATCCACAGGATACTCCCAAGAATCTAGGGACACTGGAATGTCTTCTATTACCCCATCAGGTTTGATCAAAGATCTGTCTGCTAATTTTAATAATGTGGGTGTAAAAAGAAGATTAGGAAGTTTCAGTTTATCCATGATTTGTCTACTCATGATATTGATTGCTACTCCTAAATCAATAAGTGTGTTTTGGATCTCAATTCCATTGATGTGAATTTTAACAACTGGGTTTCCTGGGTCTAGATACTTTGCAATAGAAATCTTACCTATCATGATATCTACTATTTTTCCTGCCAGTTGAATTTTCTTTGTCTCTCTTATTCTTTTTCTTATTTTCTTCATGCTCAACTCTTTTATTTTCTTTGCTAAGATTGAAATTTCCTTGATAGCTTGCAATAAAGGGATCTTAATACAAACATTTCTCAGCTCATCTAGGAAATCATAATTAGGCACCATAATTTGTTTTTCTACACCCCTATCAATTTGTAATCTTTCTGGAAAGGAAGGTGTAGGAGTAGATGTTGATGGATGCTCTAATATAGGAGTTGAAATTATTGGTTATTTTTGTTTTTATTTTTCAATATTTGGGTCTTGAAAAGATGTGTCTTCTTCAATACTTTTATTTTCCCGTAGAGAATCTTCCTCAGAGTTGTCTTGTTCTTGTATGATCACATAAGGTTTCCTCTTTTCAAGTATTCTTCCAGACCTAAGTTGAACATCACTAAGGTCTAGGGGAGTAATCAAATAGGTTGGGAATTGTTGGCCTTCTATCATGTATGTGTTTTGAGGATTTTTATTGTTGGGGTTTGGTATGGGTTGGGCAGGTAACTGATTTTTTTTCTGAGGAAATGGTAATGGAAGTGGTTGATTTTGATGTTGTGGATTTTGAGGATTTGGTTGAGGAGGAAAATGTGGGTATGGTGGATAGGATGGTGGATATTGATAGTACTAGGAGTATCTTCCATATGGATTTTGTGCTCCTTGTGCCCAAGTTTGAGATTGATTTTGAAATTGGGGCCAAGGTTGCTGCCAAGAATTCCAATTTGGTGGAGGTTGATTATACATCTGATCATGGAATCCTTGTGTTTGAGGTACTTGCCAAGGCCTTCTAGAGACAAAACTGAGAGATTCTGTGAAATTTGTAGGAGTTTCTTCTTGAAAGACAACTTTAAGACCAGGAAGTGAAGGACCACTCTTGGTCTCATGTTTTTCTGAACAAATTACGCAATTCTCTACAACTTTTGCATCCAAAGGGCATTCTCTCAAGGCATGCTTCTTTCTACATTTGGGACAAAAGATTGCTAAGGCATCAGATTCAACTTTTTGCTTGTTTTGTAACTTAAGGGTGTCTATTTGTTCACTAAGACTCCCTAAGATGTCAGATTTGAATTCATCAAGCATATGCCCTATCTCTGCCCTACTCACTGTCCCAGAAGCAGATTTACTTGCCCTTGCAAGAATAGGGTCTCTTGGTCCTTTTACAGTTTTTGATTTCCCTCTTGAAAGGTTGATACATAACTCAGCTATTTCAGGTAATGTGAGCTGAGATATATCTCCTTTTCCCATCATGTTAAGGATATCTAACCATTCATCCCTAATTTTCTTCAACAAGAAAGCTTTCAAGGTGTCTTGGTCTAAATTTTCCATTTTTGCTCTTTTGATGTTGTAGTGAAATCTCTCCAACAAATCTTCTAGGTTTTCATCTTCTTTTTGTAGCATCTTAAACACTTCCTCCTTATGGTTGACTGAAATACAGTAATCCAAATACCTCTCTAGAAATTCTTGTTTCATGTCTTCCCATGTCCTAATAGAACTGTTGATCAGACTCATAAACCACTTCAATGTTGCTCCTTTCAATGTTGAAGGAAATATTTTAAGTTTTTGAGCATCTTGTAAGTAGTCATAAGTTCTACATAGGACTTCAAATTCAAATAGGAAGGTTTCAGGATCTTCGTTTTTAAGTCCATAAAAGTTTTGAAGGACAGAGGGTGAAATGTTTTTCATAGTTGCATTGGTTTCTTCATCTACTATAGGAAACCCAAAAGAGCTTCCTATTTCTCTTCTACCTCTTCCTCTACCTCCTTCTCCTTCTGCATCTCTACCTCTACCCCCTCCAAATAGTGTATGTTTTCCATTAAAGACTCCTCCTCCCCCTTCTTCTGCCATAGTTGATTCTTCTGTGGAAGTGGAAAAGTTTGTGTCTCTAGCAGGGGTCCTAGAATATTCTTCTAAGACAGGTTCAGTGGATTAAGTGGAAGGTATTTCTAATGGAATATCTGATCTTAAGTCCTCTAGAAGTCTAGGATTAGTAAAGGATGGAATGTGGGTTTGAGTTGGAGGTGTGCTGGCTCTTGGTCTAGGTGAAACAAGTGGTGTTCTAAGAATCAAGCTTCTGCTTCTTATGAATCTACCCCTTGAGTCTCTTTCTCTATGCATATCATTATTTTTGGGAGTTAAGAAACAATGCTACCTAGTTACACTTCCCCGGCAACGGCGCCAAAATGTAGTGCTCAACTTAGTGTTCCTAAATTGAGTTCATTAATTGTCAACCAGGGCTAGTAAACTGCTGAAGTGAGGTGCACTATATGTGCCTAGGTATTTGTTTCTCACTACGTTGTGTTTAGTGTTTTTCTGATGTTTTTGGTTTTGTGGTTTTGTGTTAGAACGGAAAAGAACTAAGTGTTGGAAAAGAGAAGTTGTTGGTCACACTAAAACAGAGAAAAACCTATTCTAAACTATGTATGGCACTAAAGAACAGAAAAATGCAAAGCTTGATAATGACTCATAAATCACAACATGAACTCAATAACTCATAACATGAACTTATCCAATTCATTCATTAGAAATATGTTGGAATAGCTTGAGAAAAGGACAATTTTAGTGCAAATGAGGTTCTCCTAAGTAAACAATCATCTTACAATATTACAAAGAATCTCATCCATGGCTAGAAGTTTATTGGAACACAATTGGAAAAGATTATTTGTAGCGCAATAAGATTTATACTCTGAATTAACTTGTAATGCTAATATTAATCCATTCTGAAGCTCAACTTGTCACTACTAAGCCTTATTCGAAAGTTGGAGATTTTCTAGAATAGTTTTTTGGGAAAAAAGGCTTATTTGTGAAATTGCAAAGGATTGCAGAACAATCAAGGCCTTAAATTGATATCACTAATTCCTATCCATATGATGATGCATTAATAGAAAGTTAGAACAAGAGTAGTTTGTAAACAATGAAGGCCGTGAAGTCTAATTTTGACAGTTAATACAACTTAAAGAACAATGGATAACACTGAACTAGAATGCAATTGATCAAACTTGAAACACAGTGGCCAAAAATAAACTAAAATGCCATTAATCTAACTTGAAATACAGTGAACTGGAACTGACCTAGAATGCCACTAATCTAACTTGGAATACAGTGAATTTGAACTGAACTAGAATGCCAATAATCTAACTTGAAGTACAGTGAACAGAGTTTAACTAAAGTGCCATTATCAAACTTGAAATATAGTGACAGAATTAAACTAGAGTGACATCTACCTCCGGAGTATTTCAACTGAACTAAAATGCAACTAATTCTATGAAATACTACAGCCCTATCTCATTCAATGAGTGATATTTTGGAATAGTTTGTAAAAAGTTAAACAAAACGCAGTAAGCTCAAAAAACACCACAGCTATGTCTCATCCGGAGTTAGTGATATTTTGGAAGAGATTAATAAGAACAAGACTAGCTATAACAACTGATGTAATTGAGCACAAAAACATAAATTTCAAAGAAATGAAACTAACTCCTAAAATACTACAGTTATACCTCATTGAATATTAGTAGTATTTTGGAATAACTTGTAAGAACAAGACTAAACTGTAGCATCCAATTCTAGTGAATATAAAACACAAAGTTCAGAAAATTTCTTAAACTAGGAATGCAGTTACTTATCTAAACCATATGAACAAAGCTTCTCAGGTAGTACGGGCCCTCTACCACCGGATTAGCACGCAAATATACTCAAGATTGACTCAGATCTTGCAATAAAGTGATGCTTCTTTAATTAAAGGAGAAAATACTTCAAAACAGAGTGTTACGGCCTTCTAAAATCTAGCAACCAAAACGAAATCTAGCTAGCTGTCTCTCGGTCTCCCGAGCCATACTTATAACAAAATTACATAACTGTCTTTGAGATAACATAGATATAAGTTTCTTTCCAAATTAAAATCAAACTAGAACTCTGGTGGCGGTCTCGTACTATGATTAAGGACATATGTACAGTCCTTGTCCTATTAGAAGTCTATCTCCTAGTTTTGGTTTCCCACGTGCATAACCACCTGTATAATTTTGTTCAGACTTCGTGGGGAGCAAGGAATGATGTGGATGAAATCTGGAGTTCACCCATATGCATTTTTCCCTGAGGTGACACCTGGAACCTGCGTAGACATGAAGACAGCTGCGGAATCGGCAACTAGCTACAGAATGTCTGCATTCTGTAGCTAGGTCTAGTCAAAAAGTACTACAACAAAAAAATCATGAAAACATAGCCAGTTAGTCATTATATACATTCTTAAAGCAATCTTAATTAATCCTATTGATCATTTAAGCCTGTAATGTGGCGGAATGAAGTGGAATGTGGTGGAATAAAAGAACATCTTTGGGGCTCAACATTAACCTTACCCTTAACCTTAACCTTAACCCTCACCATAACCTAACCTTAACCTTGACCTTAACTATAACCTAACCTTAAATTTACCCTAACCTTAACCTTAAGCTTAACTTTAGTCTTAACCTTACCCTTAACCTTCACCTTAACCTTAACCTTGACTTTACCCTTAACCTAATCTTAACCTTAAACTTCACTTTACCCGTAACGTAACCTTAACCTTGACCTTATCCTTAACCTTAACCTTAAATTTACCCTTAACGTTACCCTCAACCCTTAACCTAACCATAACCATAACCTTAACCTAACCTTAACCTTACCCTTAACCTAATATTAACCTTAACTTTGACCTTAACCTTAACCTTACCCTTAACATTACCCTTAGGTTAAAATAAACTTAACCTAAGCGTAAGGTCAAGGTTAAGGTTAAGGGTAAGGTTAAGGTAAGGGTAAGGTTAACCTTAACCAAACCTTAACCTTAAACCTGACCTTAATTATAACCTTAACCATAACTTGACTAAGCTCGTAACCTTAACCTTACCCTTACCATAACCTTAACCTTAATGTTAAGATTAAGGTTAAGGTTAAGGTGAAGGACAAGGGTAAGGTTAAGGTTAAGGTTAGGTTAAGGTTAAAGTCAAGTTCAAGGTTAAGGTTAAGGTTAGGGGAAGGTTAAGGTTAAGGTTAAGGTTAAGGGAAGGTTAAGGTTAAAGTCAAGGTTAAGGGTAAAGTCAAGGTTAAGGTTATGTTAAGGTTAAGGTTAAGGGTTATGTCAAGGTTAGGGTTAAGTTAATGTTAAGGTTAAGGTTAGGTTAAGGTTAAAGGTTAAGGTTAAGGTTACGTTAAGGTTAACGTAAGGTTAAGTTAAGGGTAAAGTTAAGGTCAAGGCTAAGGTTAACCTTACCCTTACCTTAACCTTACCCATAACCTTAACCTTGACCTTAACCTTACCTTTAAACTTATCTTAACCTTAGCCTAACCTTAACCTTAACTTTACCCTTAACCTTAAATTAACCATATCCTTAACCTTACCCTTTATGTTATCTTAAAGTTACCTTAATCATAACCTTAACCTTGACCTTCGCTATAACCTAACCCTAACCTTGACCAAACCCTTAACCTTAACCTTGACCTTAACTTTACCCTTAACCTTAACCTTAAACTTAACTATACCCTAAACCTAACCTTAAACTTAAGCTTAACCTTAACCTTAACCTTCCCATAATCTTAACCTTTACCTAACCTTAACCTTTACCTTAACCTTAACCTGACTAAACCCTTAACCTTAACCTTAACCTTAACATTAAGTTTAACCTTAACCTTCCCCTAGCATTAACCCTAACCTAAACCTTAACCTAAACCTGAACCTAACCTGTACCATAACCTTAACCTTAACTTTACCCTTAACCTAACCTTAACGTTACCCTAACCATACTAATCTTGTAACCTTAACCTTAACCTTGACTTTACCCTTAACCTTAACTTTACCCTTAACCTAACCTTACCCTTAACCTTAACATTAACCTGACTAAACTCGCAACCTTAACCTTAACCTGAACCTTTACCCTAACCTTACCCTAACCTTAACCTTAAATTTACCTTAACCTTGACTTTACCCTTAACCTAACCTTAACCTTAATCTTATCTTAACCTTAACCTTAACCTAACCTTAACCTTAACTTTACCCTTAAAATTAACCTTAACCTTAACCTAACCCTAACCTTAACTTTACCCTTAACCTAACCTTAACCTTAACCTTCACCTAACCCTAACCTTAACTTTACCCTTAACCTAACCTTAACCATAACCTTAAAATTAACCTTATCTTAACCTTAACCTTATCTTTAACCATAGCCTAACCCTAACCTTGACTAAACACGTAAACTTAACCTCAACCTTTAACATTACCCTAACCTTAACCATAACCTTAACCTTAACCTGAACTTTACCTTTAACCTAACCTAATTATAGCCCCTTAAACTTATCTTTAACCATAGCCTAACCTTAACCTTGACTAAACACGTAAACTTAACCTCAACCTTTAACATTACCCTAACCTTAACCATAAGCTTAACCTTAACCTGAACTTTACCTTTAACCTAACCTAATTATAGCCTAACCTTAAACTTAACTTTACCCTTAACCTAACCTTAACCTTAACTTTAACCTTAACTTAACCTTGACCTTGACCAAACCATTAACATTAACCTTAACGTTGACCTTAAACTTAACCTTAACCTTAACCTTTCCCTTGACCTTAACTATAACCTAACCATAACCTTAGGTTAAGGTCAAGGTTAGGTTAAGGGTAAAGTTAAGGTTAAGGTTAAGGTTAATATTATGCTTAAGGTTAAGGTTAAGGTTAGGTTATAGTGAAGGTGATGGGAATGTTAAGGTTAAGGTTAAGTTTTGGTCAAGGTTAGAGTTAGGTTATAATTAAGGTCGAGGTTAAGGTTAAGGTTATGGGTTTAGTCAGGTTAAGGTTAAGGTTAAGGTTAAGGTTAAGGGTAAAGTCAAGGTTAAGGTTATGGTTATGGGAAGGTTAAGGGTAAGGTTAAGGGGTTAAGGTTAGGTTAAGGTAAAGTCAAAGTTAAGGTTAAGTTAAAGTTAAGGTTAAGGTTATGGTTATGGGAAGGTTAAGGTTAAGGTTAAGGTTAAGGTTAAGGGTAAAGTCAAGGTTAAGGTTATGGTTATGGGAAGGTTAAGGGTAAGGTTAAGGGGTTAAGGTTAGGTTAAGGTAAAGTCAAAGTTAAGGTTAAGTTAAAGTTAAGGTTAAGGTTATGGTTATGGGAAGGTTAAGGTTAAGGTTTAGGTTAAGGGTTAACCTAAACCTTAACCTTATGGTTATGGGAAGGTTAAAGTTAAGGTTTATGCTAAGGGTTTGCCTTAACCTAACCGTAACCTTGACTAAACCTGTAACCTTAACCTTAACCTTTAACATTACCCTAACCTTAACCATAACCTTAACCTTAACCTTAACTTTACCCTTAACCTAGCCTAACTATAACCTAACCTTAAACTTAACTTTACACTTAACCTAACCTTAACCTTGACTTTAACCTTAACTTAACCTTAATCTTGACCAAACCCTTAACATTAACCATAACCTTCACCTCAAACTTAACCTTAACCTTAAACTTAACCTTGACCTTAACTATAACCTAACCCTAACCTTAGGTTAAGGTCAAGGTTAGGTTAAGGGTAAACTTAAGGTTAAGGTTAAAGTTAAAGTTAAGGTTATGGTTAAGATTATATTATAGTGAAGGTTATGGGAAGGTTAAGGTTAAGGTTTGGTCAGGGTTAGGGTTAGGTTATAGTTAAGGTCAAGGTTAAGGTTAGGTTAAGGTTAAGGTCACGGGTTTAGTTAGGTTAAGGTTAAGGTTAGGTTAAGGGTAAAGTCAAGGTTAAGGTTATGGTTATGGGAAGGTTAAGGGTAAGGTTAAGGGGTTAAGGTTAGGTTAAGGTAAAGTCAAATTTAAGGTTAAGTTAAAGTTAAGGTTAAGGTTATGGTTATGGGAAGGTTAAGGTTAAGGTTAAGGTTAAGGGTAAAGTCAAGGTTAAGGTTATGGTTATGGGAAGGTTAAGGGTAAGGTTAAGGGGTTAAGGTTAGGTTAAGGTAAAGTCAAAGTTAAGGTTAAGTTAAAGTTAAGGTTAAGGTTATGGTTATGGGAAGGTTAAGGTTAAGGTTTAGGTTAAGGGTTAACCTAAACCTTAACCTTATGGTTATGGGAAGGTTAAAGTTAAGGTTTAGGTTAAGGGTTAACCTAAACCATAACTTTAACCTTAACCTTAACCTTAACCTTAACCTCAACCTTTAACATTACCCTAACCTTAACCATAAGCTTAACCTTAACCTGAACTTTACCTTTAACCTAACCTAATTATAGCCTAACCTTAAACTTAAATTTACCCTTAACCTAACCTTAACCTTAACTTTAACCTTAACTTAACCTTGAGCTTGACCAAACCATTAACATTAACCTTAACGTTGACCTTAAACTTAACCTTAACCTTAACCTTTCCCTTGACCTTAACTATAACCTGACCCTAACCTTAGGTTAAGGTCAAGGTTAGGTTAAGGGTAAAGTTAAGGGTAAGGTTAAGGTTAAGGTTAAGGTTAATGTTATATTTAAGGTTAAGGTTAAGGTTAGGTTATAGTGAAGGTCATGGGAAGGTTAAGGTTAAGGTTAAGTTTTGGTCAAGGTTAGAGTTAGGTTATAATTAAGGTTGAGGTTAAGGTTAAGGTTATGGGTTTTGTCAGGTTAAGATTAAGGTTAAGGTTAAGGGTAAAGTCAAGGTTAAGTTTATGGTTATGGGAAGGTTAAGGGTAAGGTTAAGGGGTTAAGGTTAGGTTAAGGTAAAGTCAAAGTTAAGGTTAAGTTAAGGTTAAGGTTAAGGTTATGGTTATGGGAAGGTTAAGGTTAAGGTTTAGGTTATAGTTAAGTTCAAGGTCAAGGTTAAGGTTATGTTTAAGGTTAAGGTTAAGGTTAGGTAAAGGTTAATGTTAAGGGTATGCTATAGTGAAGGTTAAGGTTAAGACTCATAACCTTAAACCTTAACCTTAGCCTTAACCTTAACCTAACTATAAACTTACCTTAACCTCACTTAACCACAACCTTAACCTTAACCTTAAACTTAACCTTAACCTTAGGATAAGGTTAAGGTTAGGGTAAAGGTTCAGATTAAGGGTTTGGTCAAGGTTAGGGTTAGGTTATAGTTAAGGTCAGGTTCAGGTTAATATTAGGTTATGGTTAAGGTTAGGTTAAGGTTAAAATTAAGGTTAAGGTTAAGGGTAAATATAAGGTTATTGTTAAGGTTAAGGTTAGGGTTAGGTTATAGTTAAGGTGAAGGTTATGTTAAGGGTAAGGTTTGGGTTAAGGTTAGGGTAAGGTTAAGATTAGGTTAAGGGTAAGGTTAAGGTTAATCAAACCTTATCTTAACCTTAACCTTAACCTTAACCCTAACATTAACCTGACTAAACCCGTAACTTGAACCTTAACCTAACCTTAACCTTGACTTTACCCTTAACCTAACCTTAACCTTAACCTTACACTTAACGTAACCTTAAACTTACCCATAACCTTACCCTTAACCTTAACCTGAACCTTTACCATAACGTTACCCTAACCTTAACCTTAACCGTAACCTTAACCTAACCTTAACCTTGATCTTGACCTTGACCTTAACCTTAACCATAACCTTAACCTTAACCGTAACCTTAAAGATAAGGTTAATTTTATGGGTTAATGTTAAGGGTTCGGTCAAGGTTAGGGTTAGGTTATTGTTAAGGTCAAGGTTAAGGTTAGGTTAACGTTAAGGCTCAATATTCACATCCGTTCGTTTTTCACGGATCATCCGAAATGAGGTCCGAACTCAATTCGTCACTTTGTGCATCTGGGGCCACGCTTGCATCTCCAAAATGGGTATCCAAATATGCTCTCGGATATCAAAACCGAAAAGTTTAGCCTGCGTCTATTCTTTTTTAACGAACAATCTATGTTTAAAATGTTTTTCAGACATTATAAAGCTCTTTTAAAATATTTTAAAAACTTTGTAAAATATTTTAAAGGATTTTTATAACATTTCAAAATATTTCAAAATATTTCAAAATATTGTAAAACGCTTATCAAGTTAAGCTTATAAATCTGACATTCAATAATTTTTATAAATGGTTTCAAGCTTTTATAAAATATTCTGAATTTTTATTAATATGTTTAAATCAAATATTTAAAGCGTTTAATCATTTTTAGTAAATGTTTTTAATGAAATCGTAAAAAAAATTGTTTTAAAAACATTATATAAAACTTTTTAAAATGTTATAGCGTGCTTTTAAACACATTTAAATGTATTTAAGACATTATAAAACTCGTTTAAAATATTTTAATTTTTTTTTAAAATGTTTTAAAGGATTTTTATAACATTTCAAAATATTGTAAAACACTTCCAAGATATTTTAAAACACTTTTAAAATATTTTGAAACGCTTCTAAAATATTTTGAAACGCTTTTAAAATTTATTCTAAAATGTTTCAAAACACTTCTAAAATGTTTTAAATTTATTTTAAAATGTTTCAAAACACTTTTAAAATGTTTTAAAACGTTTTCAGAACCTCTTGAAGAACTTGTAAAGCATTTTAAAATGTTTTAAAAGTGGTTTAAAATGGTTTAAAAATGTTTTTAGAAAGCTTTTACAATGTTTTAAAAACATTTAAAAAGACTTTTAAAATTCTTTTAAAATATTTAAAAGCATTTATTTCATTTTAAAAAATGTTTATAAATAACATTTAATAAAAGTTAAACTAATAAAGTTGACATTATAAACATTTAATAATTTTTATAAACGTTTTATAAATGGTTTAAAGCTTTTATAAAATATTCTAAATTCTTATTAATATGATTAAATCAAATATTTAAAGCGTTTAATCATTTTTAATAAAATCGCAAAAAAAAACGTTTTTAAAAACATTATAAAACACTTTTTAAAATGTTATAACGTGCTTTTAAACACATTTAAAATGTTTTTAAGACATTATAAAACTCGTTTAAAATATTTTTACAAATTTGTAAAATGTTTCAAAGGATAATTATAACATTTCAAAATATTTCAAAATCATTCAAAAATTTTCAAAATATTGTAAAAAACGCTTTCAAGATATTTTAAAACACTTGTAAAATATTTTGAAACGCTTTTAAAATGTTTTAAATTTATTTTTAAATGTTTCAAAACACTTCTAAAATATTTTAAATTTATATTAAAAGTGTTTTAAAATAAACACATTTTATAAAATCGTAAAAAAAACTTTTTTAGAAACATTATAAAACACTTTTTAAAATGTTATAATGTGCTTTTAAACTGTTTTGAAGACATCATAAAACTCTTTTAAAATATTTTTAAGAATTTGTAAAATGTTTTAAAAGATTTTTATAAATTTCAAAATATTTCAAAATATTGTCAAACGCTTAAGATATTTTTGAACACTTTTAAATATTTTGAAAGGCTTTTAAAATGTTTTAAATTTATTTTAAAATGTTTCAGAACACTTTTAAAATGCTTCAAAACACTTTTAAAATGTTTCAAAACACTTTTAAAATGTTTTAAAGCATATTTAAATCCTTTTTCAAAACTTTTAAAACATTTTAAAACGTTTTAAAAGTGTTTTAAAATGGTTTTTAAATGTTTTCAAAATGCTTTTAAAATGTTAGAAAAACATTTCAAAACACATTTAAAATATTTGAAAGCATTTATTTAGGTTTTAAAAACGTTTTTAAATAAAATTTAATAAAAGTTAAGCTTATAAAGCTAACATTATAAACATGCAATAATTTTTATAAATGTTTCATAAATGGTTTAAATCTCTTATAAAATATTCTAAATTCTTCTTAATATGTTTAAATCAAATATTTAAAGCGTTTAATGTTTTTATTAAATGTTTTTAATAAAATCGTAAAAAAAGAAACGTTTTTAAAAATATTATAAAACCCTTTTTAAAATGTTATAATGTGCTTTTAAACACGTTTAAAATTTTTTTAACACATCATAAAACTCTTTTAAAATATTTTTAAAAATTTTTAAAAATATTTTAGAGGATTTTTATAACATTTCAAAATATTTCAAAATATTTCATAAAGTTAAGCTTATAAAGCTGACGTTCAATAATTTTTATAAATGTTTTAAAAATGGTTTAAACCTTTTATAAAATATTCCAAATTCTTATTAATATGTTTAAATCAAATATTTAAAGCGTTTAATCATTTTTAGTAAATCCTTTTAATAAAATCGTAAAAAATAATATTTTTAAAAACATTATAAAACACTTTTTAAAATGCTATAACATGATTTTAAACACGTTAAAAATGTTTTTAAGACATTATGAAACTCTTTTAAAATATTTTAAAAAAGTTGTAAAATGTTTTAAAGGATTTTATAACATTTCAAAATATTGTAAAACACTATCAAGATATTTCAAGACACTTTTAAGATATTCTGAAACGCTTTTAAAATATTTTGAAATGCTTTTAAGATTTATTTTAAAATGTTTCAAAACACTTCTAAAATGTTTTAAATTTATTTTAAAATGTTTTAAAACACTTTTAAAATGTTTTAAAACGTTTTTAAATCCTTTTAAAAAACTTGTAAAGCATTTTAAAACGTTTTAAAAGTGTTTTAAAATGGTTTAAAACTGTTTTTAGAAAGCTTTTACAATATTTTAAAAAAGGTTTAAAATGTTTTAAAACGCTTTTAAATCCTTTTCAAAAACTTGTAAAGCATTTTAAAGCGTTTTAAAAGTGTATCCAAATGTGCTCTCATATTTCAAAACCGAAAAGTTCAGCCCCCGATATCTGTGTTCATTCATTTTTCACAAATCGTCTGAAATGAATCCCGAAATCAATTCGTCACTTTGTGCATCCAGGGCCACACTTGCATCTCCAAAATAGGTATCCAAATATGCTCTCGGATTTTAAAACCGAAAAGTTTAGCCCTCGATATTCACGTCCGTTTGTTTTTCACGGATCATCCGAAATGAGGTCCGAACTCAATTCGTCACTTTGTGCATCTGGGGCCACACTTGCATCTCCAAAATGGGTATCCAAATATGCTCTCGGATATGAAAACTGAGAAGTTTAGCCCCATCTTCCACGTCTGTTCTTTTTTCACGAACCATCCGGAATGAGTCCCGAAATAAATTTGTCACTTTGTGCATGCGGGGCCACGCTTGCATCTCCAAAATGGGTATCCAGATATGCTCTCGAATTTAAAAACCGAAAATTTCAACCCCCAATATCCGCATTAGTTCATTTTTCAAGGATCATCCAAAATGAATCTCGAAATCAATTCATCATTTTGTTCCTGCAGGGGCACACTTGCATCTCCAAAATGGGTATCCAAATATACTCTCAAATTTCAAAAACGAAAATTTTAGCCCCTGACATCCGCGTCCGTTCGTTTTTTACGGATCATCCAAAATGAGTCCCTAAATCAATTTTTCACTTTGTGCATGTGAGGCCACGCTTGCTTCTCCAAAATGGTTATCCAAATATGCTCTCGAATTTCAAAACTAAAAATTTTAGCCCCCGATATCCACGTATGTTCGTTTTTCATGGATCATCCGAAATGAGTCCTGAAATCAATTTGTCACTTTTTTCATGTGGGGAAACGCTTGCATCTCCAAAATGTGTATCCAAATATGCTCTCGGATTTCAAAACCGAAAAGTTCTACCCCCGATATCCACGTCTGTTCATTTTTCACGGATAGTCTGAAATCAGTCCCAAAATAAATTCATCACTTTGTGCATGCGGGGCCACGCTTGCATCTCCAAAATGGGTATCCAAATATGCCCTCGAATTTCAAAACTGAAAAGTTCAACCCCCAATATCCGCTTTCGTTCATTTTTCAAAGATCGTCCGAAATGAGTCCCAAAATCAATTCGTCACTTTGTTCATGCGGGGGCACACTTGCATCTCCAAAAGCGGTATCCAAATATGCTCTCGAATTTCAAAAATGAAAATTTCAACCCCGATATCTCCGTCTATTCGTTTTTTATGGATCGTTTGAAATGAGTCCCTAAATCAATTCATCACTTTGTGCATGTGGGGCCACACTTGCATCTCCAAAATGGGTATCCAAATATGCTCTCGAATTTTTAAACCGAAAAGTTTAGCCCTCGATATTCGCATCCGTTCGTTTTTCACAGATCATCCGAAATGAGGTCCGAACTCAATTCGTCACTTTGTGCATCTGGGGCCACGCTTGCATCTCCAAAATGGATATCCAAATATGCTCTCGGGTATCAAAACCGAAAAGTTTAGCCCGCGTCTATTCCTTTTTAACGAACTATCTACGTTTAAAATGTTTTTCGGATTCAGAGATTATAAAGCTCTTTTAAAATATTTTAAAAACTTTGTAAAATATTTTAAAGGATTTTTATAACATTTCAAAATATTTCAAAATATTGTAAAACGCTTATCAAGTTAAGCTTATAAATCTGACATTCAATAATTTTTATAAATGGTTCGAAGATTTTATAAAATATTCTAAATTTTTATTAATATGTTTAAATCAAATATTTAAAGTGTTTAATCATTTTTAGTAAATGTTTTTAATGAAATCGTAAAAAAAATTGTTTTAAAAACATTATAAAAAACTTTTTAAACTGTTATAGCGTGCTTTTAAACACATTTAAATGTATTTAACACATTATAAAACTCGTTTAAAATATTTTTAAAAAATTGTAAAATGTTTTTAAGGATTTTTATAACATTTCAAAATATTGTAAAACACTTCAAGATATTTTAAAACACTTTTAAAATATTTTGAAACAACACTAAAATATTTTGAAACGCTTCTAAAATATTTTGAAAACGCTTTTAAAATTTATTTTAAAATGTTTCAAAACACTTCTAAAATGTTTTAAATTTATTTTAAAATGTTTCAAAACACTTTTAAAATGTTTTAAAACGTTTTCAGAACCTCTTGAAGAACTTGCAAAACATTTTAAAATGTTTTAAAAGTGTTTTAAAATGGTTTTAAAATGTTTTTAGAAAGATTTTACAATGTTTTAAAAATATTTAAAAACACTTTTAAAATTCTTTTAAAATATTTTAAAGCATTTATTTCATTTTTAAAAATGTTTATAAATAACATTTAATAAAAGTTAAACTAATAAAGTTGACATTATAAACATTTAATAATTTTTATAAACATTTTATAAATGGTTTAAAGCTTTTATAAAATATTCTAAATTCTTATTAATATTCTTAAATCAAATATTTAAAGCGTTTAATCATTTTTAATAAAATCGCAAAAAAACGTTTTTAAAAACATTACAAAACACTTTTTAAAATGTTATAACGTGCTTTTAAACACATTTAAAATGTTTTTAAGACATTATAAAAATCGTTTAAAAGATTTTTACAAATTTGTAAAATGTTTTAAAGGATTTTTATAACATTTCAAAATATTTCAAAATCATTCAAAAAATTTCAAAATATTGCAAAAATGTTTTAAATTTATTTTTAAATGTTTCAAAACACTTCTAAAATATTTTAAATTTATATCAAAAGTGTTTTAAAATAAACACATTTAATAAAATCGTAAAAAAAAATGTTTTTAGAAACATTATAAAACACTTTTAAAATGTTATAATGTGCTTTTAAAAAGTTTTCAAGACATCATAAAACTCTTTTAAAATATTTTTAAAAATTTGTAAAATGTTTTAAAAGATTTTTATAAATTTCAAAATATTTCAAAATATTGTCAAACGCTTAAGACATTTTTGAACACTTTTAAGATATTTTTGAACACTTTTAAATGTTTTAAATTTATTTTAAAATGTTTCGAAACACTTTTAAAATGCTTCAAAACCCTTTTAAAATGTTTTAAATTTATTTTAAAATGTTTCAAAACACTTTTAAAATGTTTTAAAACATATTTAAATCCTTTTTAAAAACTTGTAAAACATTTTAAAATGTTTTAAAAGTGTTTTAAAAAGGTTTTTAAATGTTTTCAGAATGCTTTTACAATGTTAGAAAAACATTTCAAAACACATTTATAATATTTGAAAGCATTTATTTAGGTTTTAAAAAGGTTTTTAAATAAAATTTAATAAAAGTTAAGCTTATAAAGCTAACATTCAATAATTTTTATAAATGTTTTAAAAATGGTTTAAACCTTTTATAAAATATTCCAAATTCTTATTAATATGTTTAAATCTAATATTTAAAGCGTTTAATCATTTTTAGTAAATCTTTTTAATAAAATCGTAAAAAATAATATTTTTAAAAACATTATAAAACACTTTTTAAAATGCTATAACATGATTTTAAACACGTTAAAAATGTTTTTAAGACATTATGAAACTCTTTTAAAATATTTTTAAAAAGTTGTAAAATGTTTTAGAGGATTTTTATAACATTTCAAAATATTTCAAAATATTTCATAAAGTTAAGCTTATAAAGCTGACATTCAATAATTTTTATAAATGTTTTAAAAATGGTTTAAACCTTTTATAAAATATTCCAAATTCTTATTAATATGTTTAAATCTAATATTTAAAGCGTTTAATCATTTTTAGTAAATCTTTTTAATAAAATCGTAAAAAATAATATTTTTAAAAACATTATAAAACACTTTTTTTAAAAATGCTATACTTGATTTTAAACTTTATTAAATGTTTTAGACATTATGAAACTCTTTTAAAATATTTTAAAATTTGTAAAATGTTTTAAAGGATTTTTATAACATTTCAAAATATTGTAAAACACTTTCAAGATATTTCAGGAACACTTTTAGGATATTACAAAGCGTTTTTAAAATATTTTGAAATGCTTTAAGATTTATTTTAAAATGTTTCAAAACACTTTTAAAATGTTTTAAGTATTTTTAAATGTTTTTAAAACACTTTTAAAATGTTTTAAAACATTTTTAAATCCTTTAAAAAACTTGTAAAGCATTTTAAAATGTTTTAAAAGTGTTTTAAAATGGTTTAAAAATGTTTTAGAAAGCTTTTACAATATTTTAAAGGTTTAAAATTTTTTAAAACGTTTTTAAATCCTTTTCAAAAACTTGTAAAGCATTTTAAAACGTTTTAAAAGTGTATCCAAATATGCTCTCAGATTTCAAAACCGAAAAGTTCAGCCCCCGATATTTGTGTTCATTCATTTTTCACAAATCGTCTAAAATGAATCCCGAAATCAATTCGTCAATTTGTGCATCTGGGGCCACACTTGCATCTCCATAATAGGTATCCAAATATGCTCTCGGATTTTAAAACCGAAAAGTTTGGCCCTCAATATTCACGTCGTTTGTTTTTCACGGATCATCCAAAATGAGGTCCGAACTCAATTCGTCACTTTGTGCATCTAGGGCCACACATGCATCTCCAAAATGGGTAACCAAATATGCTCTCGGATATCAAAACCGAAAATTTTAGCCCCACCTTCCACGTCTGTTCTTTTTTCACGAACCATCAGAAATGAGTCGAGGAACTCAATTTTCACCTTTTTTCATCGGGGCCACACTTGCATCTCCAAAATGGGTATCCAAATATGCTCTCGATTTCAAAGCTGAGAGTTTAGCCCCGGCTGTCCCAGCGTCATGATTCCTTTTGGATCGTCAAAATGAGAGGCCTTTTCAATTTGTCACTTTGTGCATCCGAGGCCACGCTTTCATCATCTGAAATGAGTCATGAAATCGATTTGTCACTTTGTGCATGTGGGGCCACACTTTCATCTCCAAAATGGGTATCCAAATATGCTCTCGGATTTCAAAACCAAAAAGTTCAACCCCTGATATCCGCGTCCGTTCTTTTTTCACGGATCGTCTGAAATCAGTCTCGAAATAAATTTGTCACTTTGTTCATGTGGGGCCACGCTTTCATCTCCAAATTGGGTATCCATACATGCTCTCGAATTTAAAAACCAAAAATTTCAACCCCCAATATCCGCATTTGTTCATTTTTCAAGGATCATCCAAAATGAACCCCGAAATCAATTCGTCATTTTGTTCTTGTGGGGGCACACTTGCATCTCCAAAATGGGTATCCAAATATACTCTCAGATTTCGAAAACGAAAATTTTAGCCCCCGACATCCGCGTCCATTCGTTTTTTACGGATCATCCAAAATGAGTCCCTAAATCAATTTGTCACTTTGTGCATGTGAGGCCATATCCACGTCTGTTCATTTTTCACGGATAGTCCGAAATCAGTCCCGAAATAAATTCATCACTTTGTGCATGCAGGGCCACGCTTGCATCTCCAAAATGGGTATCCAAATATGCTCTCGAATTTCAAAACTGAAAAGTTCAACCCCCAATATCCGCTTTCGTTCAGTTTTCAAAGATCGTCTGAAATGAGTCCCAAAATCAATTCGTCACTTTTTTCATGCGGGGGCACACTTGCATCTCCAAAAGCGGTATCCAAATATGCTCTCGAATTGCAAAAATGAAAATTTCAACCCTGATATCTGCGTCTATTGATTTTTTATGGATCGTTCGAAATGAGTCCCTAAATAAATTCATCACTTTGTGCATGTGGGGCCATGCTTGCATCTCCAAAATGGGTATCCAAATATGCTCTCAAATTTTTAAACTGAAAATTTTAGCCCTCGATATTCGCATCTGTTCGTTTTTCATAGATCATCCGAAATGAGGTCCAAACTCAATTCGTCACTTTGTGCATCTGGGGCCACGCTTGCATCTCCAAAATGGATATCCAAATATGCTCTCGGATATCAAAACCGAAAAGTTTAGCCTGCGTCTATTCCTTTTTAATGAACTATCTACGTTTAAAATGTTTTTCAGACATTATAAAGCTCTTTTAAAATATTTTAAAAACTTTGTAAAATATTTTAAAGGATTTTTATAACATTTCAAAATATTTTAAAATATTTTGAAATATTGTAAAACGCTTATCAAGTTAAGCTTATAAATCTGACATTCAATAATTTTTATAAATGGTTCGAAGATTTTATAAAATATTCTAAATTTTTATTAATATGTTTAAATCAAATATTTAAAGTGTTTAATCATTTTTAGTAAATTTTTTTAATGAAATCGTAAAAAAAAATTGTTTTAAAAACATTATAAAAAACTTTTTAAACTTTTATAGCGTGCTTTTAAACACATTTAAATGTATTTAACACATTATAAAACTCGTTTAAAATATTTTAAAAATTTTGTAAAATGTTTTTAAGGATTTTTATAACATTTCAAAATATTGTAAAACACTTCAAAGATATTTTAAAACACTTTTAAAATATTTTGAAACACTTCTAAAATATTTTGAAACGCTTCTAAAATATTTTGAAACGCTTTTAAAATTTATTTTAAAATGTTTCAAAACACTTCTAAAACGTTTTAAATTTATTTTAAAATGTTTCAAAACACTTTTAAAATGTTTTAAAACGTTTTCAGAACCTCTTGAAGAACTCGTAAAGCATTTTAAAATGTTTTAAAAGTGTTTTAAAATGGTTTAGAAATTTTTTTAGAAAGCTTTTACAATGTTTTAAAAATATTTCAAAACACTTGTAAAATTCTTTTAAAATATTTTAAAACATTTATTTCATTTTTTAAAATGTTTATAAATAACATTTAATAAAAGTTAGACTAATAAAGTTGACATTATAAACATTTAATAATTTTTATAAAGGTTTTATAAATGGTTTAAAGCTTTTATAAAATATTCTAAATTCTTATTAATATGCTTAAATCAAATATTTAAAGTGTTTAATCATTTTTGATAAAATCGCAAAAAAAAAACGTTTTTAAAAACATTATAAAACACTTTTTAAAATGTTATAACGTGCTTTTAAACACATTTAAAATGTTTTTAAGACATTATAAAACTCGTTTAAAACATTTTTATAAATTTTTAAAATGTTTTAAATGATTTTTATAACATTTCAAAATATTTCAAAATCATTCAAAAATTTTCAAAATGTTGTAAAAAACGCTTCCAAGATATTTAAAAACACTTGTAAAATATTTTGAAACACTTTTAAAATGTTTTAAATTTATTTTTAAATGTTTCAAAACACTTCTAAAATATTTTAAATTTATATTAAAAGTGTTTTAGAATAAACACATTTAATAAAATCGTAAAAAAAAGTTTTTAGAAACATTATACAACACTTTTTAAAATGTTATAATGTGATTTTAAAATGTTTTGAAGACATCATAAAACTCTTTTAAAATATTTTTAAAAATTTGTAAAATGTTTTAAAATATTTTTATAAATTTCAAAATATTTCAAAATATTGTCAAACGCACACTTTTAAATATTTTGAAACCCTTTTAAAATGTTTTAAATTTATTTTAAAATGTTTCAAAACACTTTTAAAATGCTTCAAAAAACTTTTAAAATGTTTCAAAACACTTTTAAAATGTTTTAAAACATATTTAAATCCTTTTTAAAAACTTGTAAGACATTTTAAAAAGTTTTAAAAGTGTTTTTAAATGGTTTTTAAATGTTTTCAGAATGCTTTTACAATGTTAGAAAAAAATTTCAAAACACATTTAAAATATTTGAAAGCATTTATTTAGGTTTTAAAAACGTTTTTAAATAAAATTTAATAAAAGTTAAGCTTATAAAGCTAACATTATAAACATGCAATAATTTTTATAAATGTTTCATAAATGGTTTAAATCTGTTATAAAATATTCTAAAATTCTTCTCAATATGTTTAAATCGAATATTTAAAGCATTTAATCTTTTTATTAAATGTTTTTAATAAAATCGTAAAAAAAGAAACGTTTTTAAAAATATTATAAAACCCTTTTTAAAATGTTATAATGTGCTTTTAAACACGTTTAAAATGTTTCTAACACATCTTTAAACTCTTTCAAAATATTTTTAAAAAATTTGTAAAATATTTTAGAGGATTTTTATAACATTTCAAAATATTTCATAAAGTTAAGCTTATAAAGCTGACATTCAATAATTTTATAAATGTTTTAAAAATGGTTTAAACCTTTATAAAATATTCCAAATTCTTATTAATATGTTTAAATCAAATATTTAAAGCGTTTAATCATTTTTAGTAAATCTTTTTAATAAAATCGTAAAAAATAATATTTTTAAAAACATTATAAAACACTTTTTAAAATGCTATAACATGATTTTAAACAAGTTAAAAATGTTTTTAAGACATTATGAAACTCTTTTTAAATATTTTTAAAAAGTTGTAAAATGTTTTAAAGGATTTTTATAACATTTCAAAATATTGTAAAACACTATCAAGATATTTCAAGACACTTTTAAGATATTCTGAAACGCTTTTAAAATATTTTGAAATGCTTTTAAGATTTATTTTAAAATGTTTAAAAACACTTCTAAAATGTTTTAAATTTATTTTAAAATGTTTCAAAACACTTTTAAAATGTTTTAAAACGTTTTTAAATCCTTTTAAAAAACTTGTAAAGCATTTTAAAAGGTTTTAAAAGTGTTTTAAAACGGTTTTAAAATGTTTTTAGAAAGCTTTTACAATATTTTAAAAAAGGTTTAAAATGTTTTAAAACGTTTTTAAATCCTTTTCAAAAACTTGTAAAGCATTTTAAAACGTTTTAAAAGTGTATCCAAATATGCTCGCAGATTTCAAAACCGAAAAGTTCAGCCCCCGATATCTGTGTTCATTCATTTTTCACAAATCGTCTGAAATGAATCCCGAAATCAATTCGTCACTTTGTGCATCCGGGGCCACACTTGCATCTCCAAAATAGGTATCCAAATATGCTCTCGGATTTTAAAACCAAAAAGTTTAGCCCTCGATATTCGCGTCCGTTTGTTTTTCACGGATCATCCGAAATGAAGTCCGAACTCAATTCGTCACTTTGTGCATCTGGGGCCACACTTGCATCTCCAAAATGGGTATCCAAATATGCTCTCGGATATCAAAACCGAAAAGTTTAGCCCCATCTTCCACGTCTGTTCTTTTTTCACGAAACATCCGAAATGAGTCCCGAAATCAATTTGTCACTTTGTGCATGCGGGGCCACGCTTGCATCTCCAAAATGGGTATCCAAATATGCTCTCAGATTTCAAAACCGAAAAGTTCAGCCCCCGATATCCACGTCTTTTAAATTTTCACGGATCGTCTGAATTGAGTCCCGAAGTCAATTCGTCACTTTTTTCATCTGGGGCCACGCTTGCATCTCCAAAATGGGTATCCAAATATGCTCTGAGATTTCAAAACCGAAAAGTTTAGCCCCCGATATTCGCGTCCGTTCGTTTTTCACGGATCGTCCAAAATGAGGCCCAAACTCAATTTGTCACTTTGTGCATCCGAGGCCACGCTTTCATCTCCAAAATGGGTATCTAAATATGCTCTCATATTTGAAAATCGAAAATTTCAGCCCCCGTTATCTGCGTCTATTCGTTTTTCACGGATCATCCGAAATGAGTCGCGAAATCAATTTGTCACTTTGTGCATGAGGGGCCACACTTGCATCTCCAAAATGGGTATCCAAATATGCTCTCAGATTTCAAAACCAAAAAGTTCAACCCCTGATATCCGCGTCTGTTCGTTTTTCACGGATCGTCTGAAATCAGTCCCGAAATAAATTTGTCACTTTGTGCATGCGGGGCCACGCTTTCATCTCCAAAATGGGTATCCATATATGCTCTCGAATTTAAAAACCGAAAATTTCAACCCCCAATATCCGCATTTGTACATTTTTCAAGGATCATCCAAAATGAATCTCGAAATCAATTCGTCATTCTTTTCCTGCGGGGGCACACTTGCATCTCCAAAATGGGTATCCAAATATACTCTCAGATTTCAAAAACGAAAATTTTAGCCCCCGACATCCGCGTCTGTTCGTTTTTTACGGATCATCCAAAATGAGTCCCTAAATCAATTCGTCAATTTGTGCATGTGAGGCCACGCTTGCATCTCCAAAATGGTTATCCAAATATGCTCTCGGATTTCGAAACTGAAAAGTTTAGCCCCCGATATCCACGTATGTTCGTTTTTCACGGATCATCCAAAATGAGTCCTGAAATCAATTTGTCACTTTGTGCATGTGGGGAAACGCTTGCATCTCCAAAATGTGTATCCAAATATGCTCTCAGTTCAGCAGAAAGTTACGCCGATATCCACGTACGATTTCATTTTCACGGATGTCCGAAATCGAGTCCCGAAATAAATTCATCACTCTGTGCATGCGGGCCATGCTTTCATCTCCAAAATGGGTATCCCAATATGCTCGAATTTCAAAGCCCGAAAAGTTTAACCCCCAATATCCGCTTTCGTTCGATTTTCAAAGATATCCGAAATGAGTCCCGAAATCCATTTGTCACTTTGTGAATGCGTGGCCACGCTTGCATCTCCAAAATGGGTATCCAAATATGGTCTCAGATTTCAAAACCGAAAATTTCAGCCCCCGATATCCACGTCTTTTAATTTTTCACGGATCGTCTGAATTGAGTCCCGAAGTCAATTCGTCACTTTTTTCATCTGGGGCCACGCTTGCATCTCCGAAATGGGTATCCAAATATGCTCTCAGATTTCAAAACCGAAAAGTTTAGCCCCCGATATTCGCGTCCGTTCGTTTTTCACGGATCGTCCAAAATGAGGCCCAAACTCAATTTGTCACTTTGTGCATCCGAGGCCACGCTTTCATCTCCGAAATGGGTATCCAAATAT